>JANHFR010006319.1:26668-37535 GCA_032468015.1 Mimophis mahfalensis | reverse complement strand
TCAAACTGCCAAGGTTGAAAAACACTGTGCTAATAGAAAGATGGCATGTTTCAATGTTTTATGTAGAGAAAGAGAGAGAGAGAGTAATAGAAGGCTGAATTGAATGACATTTCAAAAGTAAACTTCCCTGTCTCACCTAAATAGTCACAGAAAATATGAACAGGACATAACTGAACACGCAGACTGCTGCCACCCAAATTAAAGACTTCAACTGAAACCTCAAACACTTTGTTGGACACTCCATCCCCCCAGTTAAGGGATGGCCTAAAACACAATGACGTCTCACAATAGACCCACGAATTGTTTTTTTTTTCTTCTTGAAAATGTTCCAGTCAACCTTGCTTAGGGCATTTTGATAAGACTCTATAATTGTATCCTCAGACTTTTCACTGTGATTAAATAGATTATTATTTTCCCCCAGTACTGAAACATCACTTTGTGCAATTTTCAGGACCCTAGCCTTTGAAGAGATACTTAACTGAATGGGGTGTAAATGTTCCTTATGAAAACTCTCATTTGATTTACTAATGATCAATAAACCCGTCTTTCCAGAACATCCAACACATTAAAGCTTGTGGACCCTTTGCCCCCCTGATTGATAGGTAATCTAGCCTGAAAGATTGTATTGATTGTTAGCAGCTCTCCAGACAGGGCTTGTATCGGTCATTGACATGCAATGACCAGCTTCTTGTTATGGATGTGAATTGCTACAGAGGGAGCATTCAGCAGGTCTAGTATGCAAGTGAGATTTTTTTAAATGAAACAGTATTGGAAAACTACATGTCTCAGAGTGAATATGGATCCGGAAGATGATGGCCACAGACACTCATCAAAGGACGTCTTTGAATTTTATTGAGGAAAATTGCAGAACGAAAGCACATCAATGGGAAATGGCAAGGAGGGGAAAGAGACAATCTTTGGGGAAATAGCCTTTAATGAGGAAATAGAGTTTAAACAGTTCTGAAGGAAGAGCCATGAATACTCCCGGTGGGGTGAGGGGTGTCTAACAGCAGCCTGCCCAGCACAGTTTTAGGGGAGAAAGCAGATCCAGGATTTGAATAAACATTTTGGCCATGGAAGACATAAGAAGTGTGAGGTTTGGAAAACTGTGCAGGCTTTCAGCATTTGGGGTCAAATTCTGCAAAAAGGGAAAGAGGAAGTACGGTAAGTCAGTCTGTATACTGTATAATAGACAGAGGAGAAAGGAGAGAATCCCGTGCTTGTTTTGTGGTCTCACAGGGCTAAATTCCAATCTGTTAAGGAGACCACACTTGCCAGGAGAGATAAAGCTCAGAGCTGGTGCTGAATCCTTCGAGTGACTTGAACTAAAGGTGGAAAGAAGATCTCAATATGAAGTGGTTGTATTTGGTTGACTATTTCCCTTTCTGACTGGCTGCTGGAAAAGTCAGGGTTAGGATATCGTGTTGGTCTAATGAATATTATTATTTAGTGGGACAGCTGAGATCTTTCTCTCAACCCAAGTATTCAAGATTTCCCAATCTTGCAGCTGTACTTGGGACTCCTTGTAATATTTTTTTCTTTTTAGGATGATCAGCCTTGTAATCTAGTCAACCTTCCAACTAAGTCCCCGCTTGCTTGCTGCATCTGCCTAAATGGAGTTTCTTTTTCTGATCAACAGCACTGAGCAAAAAGCTCTATTTACACAGGGAAGACTGAGACAGGGGATGCCATGCAGAAAAAATCAGTGTGTTGTGCAACATTCCCTCCTGTTTGATGCAGAATGGGAATTTAAGGGATGAAAATCTCTCAGGACCAGCTGAAGGGCAGGTTTCTGATGTATTTGGGAACTTCATTTCAATGTATCGTAACACAAAAATGGGAATGTAAACATGGAATCATTGGTGAGTTTGGTGCTTTGAAAACTCTCATGTATTACTACCTTCTAACTCAACATACTGCCTTGATGGAGTTGCTCATCTATGTAACGTTAGTAAGTTCCTCTAATCAAGTTTATACTGCAGTTGTATTCCATCAAGCAAGCAAATTTTGCTGTTTAGAGAGGATGGGGAAAATCAACCTCCTAACTCATTTCTAACCATATAATTAGTCTTTAGGAACAGTTGTCTTGCAGAGGAGGCTTAGAGTTCTCAGGGGGACAACCAAGACTGAGAGGAAATAATGAGACTAAAATGGTCCTCATGCTAGAATACTTATTTTCCTATACCCAGGTCTTAATAATAGCCTGCATGCATTTGTTTTATCTCTAGCTGTGTGATGAGGCTGCAAATCAGCAACAGCTACTTGCATTTGAATGGAGAGACAGCTGGGAGCAGCTTCTGAAGCAGCTGCAGAAGCCTCTTACAAACAGCCAGAGCCATCCACCAAGGGGAGAGGGCATTGTGAATGTAATGTTCAAAGGGGAAGGGCTTTGATTTTTATATCCATCATCTGTGGGTCCCAGTTGTATCTACTGGCTATTATAGCAGCCGAAGATGTGGCTGCTATAATGTTGAAAGCAGGCACTTCCAGTTCTATTATTCTATGAGTCTATGACAGAGGTGTCAAACTCGCAAGGACACATTGTCTTCATGTGACATATTGCAACTCTCCCCCCCCTTCGTTAAACGGGGTGGGCGTGGCCAGCACATGATGCAACTGGCCTGTGGGTTACAGGTTTGACACCCTTGGTCTTTGACATCTCCAAAGAAGTTGCAGTAGACTTCTGTAGGCTATCCATAGCCCAAGATACCACAAAGCCTCCACTTATAGGATTTCCAAACTATTGAGCACAGGGGTAAAAATGAAAATCCCAATTACAGCTTAGCATAGATATCAGGTTAATTTAATATCTGTATTGCATGCTTAACCTGCTTTCATCCTGGCTAGACTTTTTGAGCCAGTTTTAGAAAACTCTGTCTAGATTGATACACTTCAACAGTAACTTGACAAGTATACAGTCTGGACTACTATGTCCTCCTCCTAAGAAGTTCCTCTGCTGTTGTGCCCTATCAATTTCCTATACAAAGAAATCAATCATTTTACTTTCAATGTGCAAATCTTACTAGACATATGAAAAATTTATATGCACAAAGTTAAAGCATCATAATGCACATATATACAGTCAAGACAATCTGCTTAAATCAAAAATACTTTCTTGCATTTCCTCACCCTTGGGTCCATTAAGGTCTGTCATGAAACACCTTAGAAGTAATAGTAGCATTGACTCCTGGAGACTAGTCCCTGCTGTTTTGTTGGGAATGTAGTAGTTATACTATTTGTATGATATGCAGAGCATTACAAATGGAAAACCAGCAGAAATGCTTTTTAATAACCAATCCCCCCCCCCAGCTACTTTAGCTTTTCATCCAAGCTGCTTTATCAATAGATTTACAATTTTCATAAAATCTCAGTGGGAAAGGTAGGTAGCCAGAGGGCAAAAAAGAATAATAGTGCTGCAAAATACTCTGAGACTAATCTTCTGCATGACAATTAAGTATGCTATTCTAACACTAGTGGCAACAGCAGCCCTAGCAGAGACTACAGGGCTACAGGATGTGATCAGTGACTCAGATGAGGGAATGTTCCTTACTCCATGCATTAGCTGATGAAGGAGCAGTGGCTTAAGTGCCACAGGCAAACCACACATTAACATTTGAATCCACATTAGTTGGACTACTCATATTTTAGTGTAGAACAAGAAAACACAGGCAGAAATTGCACTAATGATGGGTTGGGTGTAGCAAAAAAACAATATCATTTGAAGAATTGTTTGAAACCAGATGGGCGGCATATACATTAATTAATTAAATAAATATCAAACATAATCTCTATCCTGTAGAAAGTGTGAGTATCTTATACTCACAACCTGTCAAGTTTAAGAGAGTGAAAACACAAGTTCAAACCTATCATTAGATTGAATGGAGCAATATTTGGTTAGTGTTTAGTCTAACCCAACTCATAGGAGGATAACGTTGTGTGGAATGGAAGAAGCAAGTATCCTAGGTATTCTAAAGACGGGATACACATGTATGAACTAAACAAAGCCACTCAACATTGTTCTTTGTTTCTGTTCCTGCAAATGGAAATATCAGTTCAGCTTTAAAAAAAATCAGATTCACTGTGACTAAATTACAAGTCAACTAGAAAAAAAGAGGGTTCACTGTGCAATCAAATATAGCTACAAAAAATTGTCCTTATTTCCTACCTCCCTTTTTATTGCAGTGTTTTCCACAAGTTATTTAACTTTAAAGTCACCAGTAAAAACATTTCTTCCCCTGATGTATGACAAATGCTAAAAAAAGGCAAGAATGGAAAATTTCTCTGTTCCTTGATTCTGACAGGTATCGTTAGCAGTGCAGATATGTTAATAATGGAAAAAAGTCCAAGCTGCTTTAGATAATCTAAGACAAAATACCGTGTATGGAATGTCAGAATTGAGAAAACAGATGTTTCTTCAATTGTTTTGCATTAATAAGATTTGTTTGTATATTTATTTATTTGGAAATCAATCCTGAATGAAGCGATGCAAAACAAAAAACAAAATGAAACACCCTCCAAAAGAATCCAGTGAACTATGACAAGATCTCAGTTGATCTTTTGGTAGTATAGCACAGGTAATAAGAAAGTGCAGAAAACTGGCAAGCAATCAGAAAATATTTTCCATAGAATCATACAGGATAATAATTAAAAAGGATCCTGTAGGTTGTTTTGTTGAATCTGCTGCTCGGTGCAAGAAATCATGATAAAGCATCCCAATCAGAATCCATTGAGTTTTAACATCTCTAGCAAAGACAGTCTTTGCACTTCCCAAGACAGTCCACTTCATCTTTGAGGACCTCATACACTTAGAAATTCTTCCCAAAGACCTACCAAAATCTACTTTCTTGTAATTTAAAGCCATCATTTCTTCATTTCTGGCACAACAATATGCCAATTATGAAATGATTTTCAAGTTACTTGAACACAATTACCATGTTGTGTTCCATGCCTCAAACACACGGATCGAGATTCTTTCCTAAAAGCAGAGAGACTTTATTTGTTCAAACTTTTTCAAATAGCCAGAAACCTCTGACAAGCCTCCACACTTTTCTGGGCAAAATGCCAAGTGTCCTGATAAAAGGTAATTACTCACAGATGAACTTGAACTCAGATAAACCTGAACACAGAGATACATTGGAGAGACTGAAGACCTGAACAGGAATACAAGGCAAACCATGACACTCCAAATCTCTCAGTTGTTCCCTGTGGAAGTCTGTTTCCGACCACAGCCCTTTTAACTCTCATGGGGTGTGGCCAATTACTGGTCAGCTGTGGCTGTCCTCCATTATTGCTGCCTTCCCAATTGCCTGCATTAATCAGAGCTTCCTCTCCACTGCTATCAGAAGCCAAAGGCTCCTGATTACTAGTGGATGGCCCAGCCACCAGCACAGTTTCAGCAGCTGGTTCCTCCCCTCCATCTGACTCTGACTCTGACTCCAGATCAACCTTGGAGTCAGAATTGGCTACCAGATCTGCAGCAGGCTGTCAAGCCACAACATACCATGTCTCTCCATAGATTTCTTTCTTCGGGCTGTGCATAGCTAATGATTCTAGCCATTTCTTGCATATTTTTCCTCCAACAGGCTTCTTCTCACTTTGATTTCTCTCATTTGGAAACATTCCAGTTTGTTAATGATCTAATGTAGTATTCTATATGTAGTCAGTCCGGTAAGAACAGAGAGAACCAATTATTTCTCCTGCTTCTGAAAGCACATTTCTAATAATGAACCTATGATTGCATTTGCTTCTTTTTGATGCTGCATCACATTGTTAGCTCAAATTCAGCTGTGATCCATCAAGGCATACACTTTTTTCCTCCTCATATATCCTGCCTAATCACCCTCCACATATAGTTATCTAGTATCTTTTATTGTATGTTTTTCCTAAACGGTTCCCCGCCCCCCAATTGTTTTGTCCCTGTTGAAATTTATCTTTCAGACTAGTGGTAGTTTGTCAAATTATTTCTGAATCTTGATATTCTCCTGCTATCTTCCCTACTTTGCTGACATCTGCAAATGTAATAATTATATTTTATAATTGCTCATCCAAACCGTGTGTAAATAAACTGAATGATATAGAATCCAGACTGGAGTCATGCAGCAGCGAAGGCTTCCAATTTGGATACACTAATGTATGCTTGCTGGACATGATTGTTGAATCAGATATTATCTATCAAATGGTAGTAATATTTTATCTTTTATTTTAGAATATCACTTGGCTGAATTGAAAAATGTCATACGTTCATCCCATTCCCATAATAATTTTTACTTGTTGAGGAAGCGGGAAAAGGAGAGATTGGGCTTGCTCGGGTTGACTTGTTCTTGTCCATGTTAGCTCAAGAATGTAATTCTTTCCTAAATATTTACACCTTGAATCAATCAATCAATCTTGTATATATATTAATTGAGCAAATCTGCAGTTACTTTTCTCCCTTTTTTAAAATAGGAAGAACATTTCCCTTTTTTCAAACTTCTAACAGTATATCTTCTTCTGTTATTTCTTAAAGAATACCAAAAGGGGATCTGAGATCATGAGATCCTTCAAGATTCTTGTACGTCAATGCTTTGATTCCGAAGACTTCAGTTTATAAAGGTGATCCCCTACCTTAGGTTATCTCTTCCTCCTTGTTTTAATTGTTATGTTTGGGTCCCTTTAAATGTAGTTCTCTTTAGGAGTTAAGGAATTCTGCCCTTTATCCATCATCCCTTATCATCTTTCAATTGCCTTGAAGCAATAGACCCACCCTTTCTTTTATTTCCTCCCTTTTAATAATGACATAACCAAAAAAGTGCCTTTTGATGCTTCTAGGTTCTCTGTGAGCTGCATTCTTTTGTTCCTTAGCCCTTCTGACTTCCTTGCTGCAGATGCTAGCTAGTTGCTGGTATGTTTCTTTGCTGATTATACTCCACTTTCTTTTTTCATTATATGCCTAATGCAGGGGTGTCAAACTCATGTCATCATGGCAGTGTCACAGGATGTATTGGGGCTTCCCTGTTCTCAATCAAACTGGGTGTGGGCATGGCCAGCACATGACAGCTCTGTTCTAATGCATTCATAATAGTTCCCAAACTGACCTCCATTTTAATTCTCATCAGAACAGTGCAGTTTTATAGTAATTTTAGTATCTTAAGTCTGATAAATTCCCAACTCCCTTACTTTCCTTTGCCCTGAAGTTTTCTATTATATGATCCTGCTAGGGTTTTTCTAAGCTTGTTGAAATCTATTTTCCTAACTCATATGAGTGTAAACCGCTGCTCCATTTTTTTTCTTTCTGCAGTAGCTTGAAAACAAGGATGATGTGATCACTTCCTCCCGAGATCTCAACTGTTTTTAATTCTATAACATATAGCAGTAGTTAGTACTCACAGGATTTAAAACCAGTCTGCAAGTAAATCTCATTATCACTAATCATAATCGGGCTGTTTGAGCAGGGAGAAAAAAAAGATTAGAATTGGATGGGTTGCTGATAGTTATCCATTCTTAAATCATGATTTTGTAATTGGGCACTTGAATTCATTGAATGTCTGAAACTATTTTAACAACAGCCTAGTTGTGACCTAGTTAGAATTGATCCAATGTATTTTTTAAAAACTCCAGATGGGAGTTACATTGGATCAATTCTTATTATTGGACTTTCATCATCTAAACATGCATTGTTTTATCATGGTGGTGGAAAGGCTGCAAGGGATAACACTAGAAAAAAGCAGCCCATCTTCCTGTCCTCATTAGAAGGCCATAAGTTACCATAACTGTTGCTATATCCTCATGAGCAATTTTCATTGGACCTGGAATTGATGCTGCTAGGTTACATTCTTTAATGGCAAAAGACAGCTGCACAAAGATTAAGCATACGAATTGTCATTACTGAATAAAGGATGTCTCAATCTGCCAAGGGACTACTAATCTTAACAATGGTTAGAATAAGATTTAAGTGAAGCTTACACGAGAGTCAGAGCATCTAGGCGTAGGTAAATGATTTTTTAAAAAGTAAAATATTTTGTATTGCAAGGGCTGCTTTCTCCTATTTAAAAAAAAATCTCAAGAGGTTCTTTTAAAAATGAGCTGCAATTGTCAACCTGAACCTAACAAAAATAAAAAAATTAAAAAAAATATGAGAGGGAGGAAAGCATAGAGAAGAACTCTAAATGAATTGTTGCTGGAAACTATTTACTGGTGTAAACAGGCCAGTTGGAATACAGCCAATATCTACCTTGAATGACAATTACGAAGTGTGTAATTAGCAACGGAGTGTACATAATGGAGAAGATGCACTCTCAAAAAACGTTGGAGGCATCCGACAGATGCAGTGGTGAATAATGATGAGTCACTTCCCTCGGGGGCTTGTCTATTGTAGTAGCTTAGTTTTATTTACAACATCTCAGGGTTTTGAAATAGCTGCTCCCCACTTGGGGTACCAAACAGTTCTACAAAGTGTCTTTAAATTACATGTGATAATTCCTATAATTATTCCAATGAAGAACCATGGTTAAGCAATATATAGATATAATTTTCTCCTGCTATTTGGCAGGACAGATTGTTCTGGAAAGAGACAGATTACTAAATAGAAGATGGAGGGCCATTTCTAAATAGAGTCTGGAGAGAGAAAGAGAGAGCGGGGAGGGGAGGAGAGGGAGAGGAAAATAACCCCATGCACACATATTTTAGGGCATGAACAATTGTCCAGTCACCCAACTCTACCCCGAACTAAGGGATTACAGAGTCGTAAAAAAGGAAGTTTTAAGTGACACAGACACAAGCAAGCCCTGAAGGAGAATCATAGAATGGATAGGATTATTTAGGCCATTGGCTCATTGCCAGAAACTAAGCATCCCTGATGGAAGCTGTCTTGCTTGAATACAAACAATTGAAAGGACCTCACCACCTCTCTTGGAATTGGTTCCACTGTCAATCTGCTCTGTTGCAAAGGGTTTTTCGCCCCCAACAATTGGAATCTGCCTTTTTCTAACATGTCTTCATCATTCTGTATCTTTCCCCATGAAGGATAGAAAGCACATCTTGATCTTGCTGGTATTTGAAGAATGCTATCATATTTCCTGTCAGTCTTCTCTTTTCTAGACTAAACATGCCTAGCTCCTTCAAACTGTAAGATTTAGTTTCTAGTCCTTGTTTAACTTTTTTTTTTGAAGCTGCTCTACTTTCTCTGAATACTTCCTCAAATATGAAGCCCAAAATTGGATATAAAGTAGGATCTAACCAGTATAGAATAAAGTTTTCCTTTTCATTATTTGGAAACTATTTCTGAAAGTGCAGCTTAAGATAGCATTTTTTCCTTTTTCTTTTTGCAGCCTCTTCACACTGCTGATTCATTTAGCGTGCATTCAATTACTATTTCAAGATTAGAATACAATGACTAAGTCAGTTATTCCTTATTTTATACCTGTAAGTTTGGTTTCTGTTTCATAAGTAGATAAATTTGAATGTATCTTCATTAAGTATCATATTATTTTCAGCACTTTTCTATTGTCAGACTTCTTGCCAGGCTTGGCAATAAATCTTAACTCCATATTCAGAGCCTTGCTGATAACAAGATTATAGACAGGTAAAGGTAAAGATTCCCCTTGCACATACATGCTAGTCGTTCCCAACTTTACGGGGTGGTGCTCATCTCCGTTTCAAACCCAAAGAGCCAGCGCTGTCTGAAGACATCTCCATGGTCATGTGCCTGGCATGACTAAACACCGAAGGCGGAAGGAATGCTGTTACCTTCCCACCCAAGGTGGTCCCTATTTTTCTACTTGCATTTTTACATGCTTTCGAACTGCTAGATTGGCAGAAGCTGGGACAAGTAACAGGAGCTCACTCTGTTACGCAGCCCTCGGGATTCAAACCACCAAACTGCTGACCTTTCTGATCAACAAGCTCAGCATTTTAGCCACTGAGCCACTGTGTCCTTCAAGATTATAGATACTATGTGGCTAAATAAATACTTTTGTTGCAGAAAAATTATACATAAGCAGTTTTGCCTCTTGGAAACACAAAATTAGTTTTTCTATGCATACTCCAAGATTTAAATCATACATGTTTTCAACTCAACAGAAATTTGCCCTTTCTCTATCTGGCCTTGAGACTGGGAGCCAAACTAACCAGCATAGGTTCTGGTTAATTTGATAACCAGATAATAGATTAGCCTTAATAGATTCAGCCCTTACTGCTATCAAGAGAGTTTTCAACTTTATTTCAGAAATTTTGGGGTATTAGCTATCTCATCCAGTTTGTGGTATAATATTTGATAATCATTTTAATGTCTTCATTCAGTGAATTAAAATGACAAGAGCTTAGACTTAATCTTATGACATGCCACTCTGTACCTGACTTTCGTGATGAATGATTTTCAAGACCATTAGGTAACCCACTTAATTGTTAATTGCTACTTGTGGGCTGAATCCTTGACTTTAGCTGCCTTCCAAAAGAAGCTAAAAACAGCTCTTCTGGAGAGTGGTTGGGAGAATGTCAAGATTTGAGTTATTTTATATGTTATATGTTTATTTTTTTTTAAATTTTCCATTCCGATGTTTTAATTGTTCCAGTACTCCTGTAATCTGATAAGAATTTTGTAGGACTGCATCAGGGTATAAATATACTAATATACCATATATACTCGAGTATAAGCCAACCCGAATATAAGCCGAGGTACCCAATTTGAGGAAACTAAAAACAAACAAACAAATAAATAAAAATTAATTGACTTGAGTATAAGCCGAGGATGGAAAAGACAGCAGCTTCAATAATCAAAATAAATACCAACCAGAAGGAACTGTGCTCCGACTCCCAGCTGGTTGTCAACCACCAGAGCAGCAATCAGCCTGGCTTCCTTGGATATTTTTCCCTGATCCCAAGGGGGTGGGGT
>JANHFR010006319.1:13486-26568 GCA_032468015.1 Mimophis mahfalensis | reverse complement strand
GGGGCAATTTTTCAGGTAAATCTCCACTTTGTGTTTTCCAACATCTCAGGGGGCCAGCAGCACTGACCTGAGTATAAGCTGAGGGTGACTTTTTCAGCTCATTTTTGGGGCTGAAAAACCTCGGCTTATACATGAGTATATATGGTAATTAAATTAAGGAGATAACTGAATTGTCATGAAGCCTGACTCAACTACTTTGGTAACCAAAATGCCATCTTTCCAAATCCTTTGCTGAAATCAGGAGAGATTATTAAAGCGTGTTCATTTATATTAAATTATATTGTTATTTTCTAGTCGCCTGATACTTCACAAGGTTCTTCAAATATCATCATAAAAACATTGGCTAAGCAATCTAGTAGTTACTTTTCTACCTTGTAAGTCATCTGGCCATAGAGCCTTGTTTTTATTTTCAGTATTCATGTTGGGAGATCCTTGTGACATCCAGCAGCTGGAATTTAGCCATGACAAAGTCGTGTTGGCCAGTGCGTATCACTAGGAAGCTAGTCTACATTGCAACTAGGTTCCCTGGATCTCTGCAAGACTACGTCATCTCAAGGGCACTGCTGTCCAATTGCTAAAGGATGTCTGGCTGTAGGCTTCCCCTTCCTAGTAATTGTTAATACATAATTTAGTTTTGTCCATAATTTTATTCTTGAATTGTATGGTTCATTTTAAAAATAATTCAATGTTCTGGTGTTTTATAGTTGGATACACACTTTACATGCTGTTTTTGTGAATTTTATGCATTAATGCTGTATTCTGTTATGCCATATGAAATAAAATGAATCTGGCCACAGATATTTAACCTTGTTCAAAATATTATAAAACTTATCATAAATATGTTTCTATTGATCTCAATATCCAATTCAGTTACTTCATTCTTCACAATTTCATAACAAAATAATTATTTTCTTTTGGGGGTAACAATAAATCTAAATGGGAACTGAATAGCTTTGCTTTTGTTATCTGTTGGGATTTACAGCTTCACTGAGCAATTGGAATACTGCTTTTTTCCTTTATTTTGAACTTGCCTTAAGAAGCTTTTTCTGTTCTTTCCATACTTGAGTTTTAGTTTTCTTGAAGCCCTCTTCTTAGTTTTAGGCTATATATATCCGCTGCCCCTTGGTGACTTGGTTCTCTTTCGATTTCTATCTTTTATACATTTCTTCCTCTCCTCCCCCTATATTTTTTAAGTTGTTACTAAACTTTTTTGCAACTAAAGAAACAAGTTTATAATAGCCCTTTAAATAATCATTGTAGGAATCCAAATTAGTATCATAGTATCATAGACAGATTGCTAAGTGATGAGGTGGCTCAGTGGCTAAGACACTGAGCTTGTCGATCAGAAAAGTCAGCAGTACAGTGGTTCGAATCTGGATGCTGCATAATGGAGTGAGCTCTCGTTATTTGTCCCAGCTTCTGCCAACCTAGCAGTTAGAAAACATGTAAAAATGCAAGTAGAAAAATAAGGACCACCTTTGATGGGAAGGTAACAGTATTCTGTGTACCTTTGGTGTTTAGTCATGCAGGCCACATGACCACAGATACATCTTCAGACAGCGCTGGCTCTTCCGCTTTGAAACGGAGATGAACACCACCCCCTAGAGTTGAAAATGACTAGCATATATGTGTGAGGAGAACTTTTATCTTTACCCTTATTCAGATTGCTGACTACACTATGCTTGAACACTTTCTGAAGAAGTGGCTGATTAGTTTGATTGTTCAACAACTCTTACTGTTAGGATTTTCCACCTGATATTCTCAGAACCTCTTTTCCTATAACTGCCTTCTGTTACAAAACAGGGAAGATCTTGAATGTGAAACCTCTGTAGGCATTTGAACATTGCTATCATAAGATCCTTGGTGGTCATTTCCCAAGGCTAAACATACCAAACTCTAAAATGCCTTTTTGCCAGCAACACAAATCATGCATTTCTGAGACAGAAGAATTGATTTTCCAAGAGATGTTGGGGAAAAAAGTCTCCCATGACTGACTAGATTGGAAAATCTGCAATTTGCCTTTAAAAGCACCACCTACATTTTATCCTTCGTTGGACAAGTTATAGCAGATGCCAGCAACATTACTGTCTATTCATTTCTCTATTTATTTTAATCAAGATGAACTTTATAGCAGTCAAATCCATTCAGCTGGATTTAACTTATGGTCCTACTCCTTCTCCCCTCTTATTCTTACTGATTTTTTAAAATAAATTTTATCCATCTGCTATTCACCCCACCAAGTTTCTGTTATACTATTAAATCATTTGCTTTCATACCTTAAGGTCATAATGTTTATTTCCCATATTCTGAGAAAGAAGGCCCAGAAAACAAAAGTGATGAACTTTATGGGACATTATTCCGTCTCATTTTTCACTATTTTAATAAGGCCTCATTATAGCAACACACTGATTTCCTTCTATGTACTTAAGTCTTTATCTTCAAAGCATTTGTCTCCATCAGCCGCAGGATTCAGGATTAAGCCTCTTAATCAGACTTGCCATCAGACTAACACATTTTTATCAATCCTTCTCATATGCAGCATATTTTGTGCCATAGGTGGAAGATACATTGGGAAGAAGAGTTTCCCAGGGCAGAAATGCTAAGAATGTCACTGATGACCTGTCTCCTGGCATTTAGCATGAAAACAAAAAATTGTAAATCTGGATCTCCTTTTAAGTGGCGGGAGGAGAAAGGCTGGGAAAAAAGATGTCTAGTTTAAACTTAAATGAATATAAGAGGCTGAAACTCTACTCTCAGAGAGCAAACAATGATGTGTTTGTTCTGTTAGATTTAGAAGGTTGCCTGACTCCAAAATATCTCTGGGTGGATTATATAATTTAAAGAAAACAAGAAAAAGACATATATATCCAGTCAAAAGCATCAGTACATTACCACAGAAAATCTTCCAGGGACAAAACAAACAGCAACCTTAGACCTGGGAGTAAAGCCAAGTTTTCGAAGATTTTTTTAAAAAATATTTATAGAATCATATGCCTTTCTGAGAAGATAGTGTTTCAGTGGGCTGGCATTGCTACCTACAAGTCATACTTCTGGGTTCCTAACTAGATGTTGTTTAATCTCTCTCTCCCTCCTTGATGGGTAGAAACCACTGGAGATTGATGGTCCTCAAGTAACTAGGCCCTATGTCATGAAAAGCTTTATAGGCGACAATCTGGATTTTGAATTGTAGCCAGAAACCAACCAGAAGGCTCCAAAGGTGCACATGGCATCAGACAGGAAACACTTTCCCCAACCAAGGCCAAAGATTAAACATTCTGACAACTATGGAGTCCTAACAGCTATACCCACTTATTCTTGGCAGGGTAGAGCCTTAGTATGTTCCTCCCCATCCAGACCTGAACAGCCTCAGGACATTGACAGCATCACTTGAAGGGCTTGGATCTGACATGTACAATAAGACATCATCTGCATATTGACGATAGTGCACCCCCAATTAATGGATGACCTGGTTTCAGTTGGGTATTAAACAGGAGAGGTGAAAGGATTTAGCCCTGAGGCACCCAACAAGTGAGGGACAATGGGAATAACCTCAATATTCAACTAACCTCACAGAAGTCTTGTGGGAAAATAGGAGGCAAGAGTATTATGCATGTTTTCAGTTGGCAATATACAGCAGGGTTCCCCAACCTCCAAGCCGTGGCCCAAAACTGAGCTGCAGCCCGTTTGGAACCAGGCCACACAAGCAGCAGGCTCTCTCAGCACAGCCCCATTTGTGCAAGTGGCAAGCACATTTGTGTGTGGCTGCTTCTCAGATGGAACCATCCCCTCTCCCCTGCCCCAACTGCCAGGCTGCAGAATGGAAATGGACTGCTGATATACAGTACACACCCATAGATATAGACATACACAAACACAGAAAACAGCACTATGGTAGGTGGTATTGAAAGCCACTGGGAGAATGCACTACCTCATCTCAGCTCCGCCAAAAGTTATCGATGAGCAGGGCCAATGCTGTCCCAATGGTTGGTACCCTGATCAGAAACCTGAATGAAATAGTTCTTAGTATTTCTTCAATAGTGCTTCAGGTATTCCTTTTGACCTTGGAATCAACTGGAATTACTTAGAAAAGCACAGTCCACAGGACAGGGCCACACAGGAGTAATGTGGTCTAAACCACATTACTCCTTCAAGTCACCTCAATTCTAGACTTACTCAAGGCCTCAACTGAATGGGAGGAAGATTCCCCATTCTGGCTTTCCTCAAAAGGCCATCGTTAAGACAACTCTTTTGCATAGTTAACCTATTTAATTTTCAAAAGAGGCTATAATAATCATCTTGCTAGTTTAATTGTGCTGTACCTCCTTTCTCTTCTTGAATTTCTTTGAATTAAGGAGGTGTTTGTGCAGCATCTTTGCACATTTTGTCTGCTCTGGACATAAGATACAATTTACCTTTTGTTGCTTTACAGGTTAATTTCTTAATCTCTACACCAAATGGCAAATTGAAGTCTCCAAGACTAAGAGCTTGGGACCTGCTAAATGGAATTCAACAGCTGAAGCAGGGATGATACCTTGGGGTAAACAGGGTGATATAGCAGCAAGAATCCCATCTGTTTCCTAAGGCCCACATTCAACTGAAGAGTTTCGTTTACCATTATCTGTAGAACGTGCCCTCTGAGGCCCTGCAATGACTAATAGAGAATAGTGGCTACCCATTGCCCATCCCCTGGAGTTCCAACTGACACAAAATCTAAAACCTCAATAGAATAGTTATAAAGGGGGAACCTATCCGAGCCTACCCACTTTTCAGTTATATATGCCAGATTGGTTTTCTCATTTGCAATAAGATCATGAATGAGAACAGATTTATTACAAACTGATCCGACAAAAAGAAGCAACAGCTGAAGCCCAAGGCTGCCACAATCTGCTTCCTGGAATGCATACCAAGAGCCAGATATGAGGATCTTTAACTTGCCATTTCCTAGTCCTGACACCCATCATACCTACCTCCTGGCTTTCAAAGAGACTGGACAACCATTTGGCTGAAATGGCAGAGGGTCTCCTGCTCAAGCAGGGGGTTGGACTAGAAGAGCTCTGAGGTCCCTTCCAATGCTATTATTTTATGTTCTATGCCCATCGTATTCTCTATGGTGTTGCCTGCCTCCCCTTCCTCCTGATTCCCTCCTGTTCCCCGGTTCCCACATGTTGGTTAATTCCAGATTTTGCTGCTTCAGTATTTCTTAATCTCTTTTACTTCACAAATAATACAGGTCTGTATTATAAACGGATCTCCGCTCTTTCAGGCGAGAGCTAAAAATGTACCTTTTCCAATGGCTGGCCTGGGCTGAGGGAGGGTATTGATGGGGTTTTTACTTAGTCTGCCGGGGCAATATTGTTACTTTAATATTCATTTTAATTTTTATATTGTGTGTTTTTAACTGCCCTGTACACCGCCCTGAGTCCCTAGGGAGAAGGGCAGTATAAAAATTCAATAAACAAACAAACAAACAAACAACATTTATTCTCCTTTCAAATGGGCTGATCTGCTATATAATGACTTAGTATTCTTTCAGTGCTCGGCTTATGTTCAGGATCATATACCCGAAGAAGGTCTCTTGATTAATTCAAACATCTAACAGGAAAGGAAAAGATACATTTAGAAAAAGGGATTTATTTTAAGTGTCCAAATCCAAGTATTTCAATAGAAATATACATATATACAGCTTAAAGGCATTGCGCTTATTGTAGAAAGGACAATGATTTGAATGAACACAAATTTAATGTAATAAAACAGTACCTCAGGGTCACACAAAACATTACTTTAAATGTATAAGTAACTGCTATGCCTTTTACTCAAAAATAAGTCCAAATAAGAAAGAAATAGCTGTAATGTTTGTTGCTAATTCAATGTTAGTTTAGACCAGCTGGCTTGGGCTTGAAATTTGCATTGATGAATTAACAAATCACAGGCTCCTGAGTTGGATTGGAGACGGAGGTGGACAATGAGTTAAATCGCCCATTTAATCTTCCGAATAATGACTATGAGTTCTACTCTTATGCTTGGGTAAAAACAAACAAAGAAACAGAAATTGACTTGGTGTCATGCTTTTAAAACCATTGGATTCTTATTTCACTATTTTAGAATTATACGAATAACACTCGAGCACTAATAATTCTGACAGCTGATTCACACCATTCCAAAATGCAGCAATGTTAAAGATAAAGCATATTGTATGTAAGAGAGGTGTGTGTCTGTAAATGTATAGGAAGTGTGGTATCTACCTCCACTTCATACTTACAACATAAATAATGGAGTATATGTAGCAAATATGCATGCTATGCAAGGAATGAACCAGTCCTGTGATTCCTCAACAAGGAAATACTACCGTGAACTGGCACTATTTTTTTTAATAAAAAATTTCAGTCTCATAGTATGAAAGATATTCCCCAATAAGTCCAATAAACTCTGCAAACGGATATATGAATTCCAAGGCACTCAGAATCTCTCTCAAAGGTACATACACGCAAAGAAAGGAAATGGAACATTTGTAATCTTCTCTTTTACAATGAGAAACTCAAAGCATGCCCAGACTAAATTTATTTTCCAGCCAGAAAACTACATTTTGACGTGTAAACTTTCTAAAGCTCCTTCATCTGTGTGTGTGTGTGTGTGTGTGTGTGTGTGAGAGAGAGAGAGAGAGAGAGAGAGATACATCTGTCAAAATAGGTATCCAAATAAGCCACCAGATTGTTATATTACATTTATACAAGATAGAATGCTAAAAACCTGGTTCACCCAACCCCTAAGATACACTTACTAATTACAAAAGAATACAAGATAGACTTTTTGATTCTTCACTGTAAGGAAGAAAGTTGAAATCAGGCACTTTGTGATGACAGAGCCTTGTTCAATCAGGCTGTAGGGCTATGTTGCCTCATATTCTGGATCACAGAACAGAACGATTTGGGAAACTCAAACCTGGACTGGAAGGAGATAGCCTCCAGTATATAAGGCACACTGACTGTTATTCAGGGAGAAAGCAAATGGCCATAAATAAGGGTAGACCTTGGTGGACTGATCTTCCATGAACTTGTCCAGTCCTTTTTAAAGCCATCCAAATTGCTGCTGTTACTCACTGTTGCCAGCAGATTCCATAGATCAAACAACCTGCTGTATAAGAGAGTAATTCATTCTGACGATCCTAAATTGCCCTACATTTTGTGTCAATGAATGAACTCAAGTTCTAACATGGGAAAAGGGAGAAAAATTCTCTATGATCGCTTACCTATATTGTGAATGATTGTGTGGACTTCTATGCTGTTTCCTTTACCCTCCTTCATTTCAAGCTATAGTTTTTTCTTGCTGGGAAGCAATTCCAGTCCCAAACCATTTCAATTGTCAATTTTGTACCTTTTATAGCTCTATATCCGTTTCGTGTTGGGTGAGCAGAACCAGAAATAGTATTCCAAGTGTAATCACAAAATGGATATACAGTATATAAGGACATTAGGATCACCAATTCTATTTCAACTCCCCTTTTAATGATTCCAAAGACAGAATTCCTTTAAAAAAATTTTTTTTTGGGTAACAGCAGCTGCATACCGAGTTGGTATCTCCACTGAACCATCCACCATGACTCTAAGATCTGCCTCCTAGTCAGTAGCTGTCAGCTCAAATTTCATCAATGTTTAGGTGGCTTAAAATGCTTTTTATCCTACCCATCAACAATTATATTAATTTTTCTTCCTGAAGTAGTAATAGTTTACTCCATATCAGAGCTTGTGATTTAAACACAACATAGGTTAAACTGTACAGATGATATTTCCAATGACCCTTCATAATTTTATTTTTCTATTGAAAGAAATGGACTTCCAGATGCCATCAGCAATACAGTTCAGTACTTGCATTAATACAAGTCTCATTTACTATTATTTTTATATACATTCTTACAATCATAAATAATAATTTTTTTAAAAAGCAATAAAGATCATTTGAAACACAGGCATGTCTTGAGAAATGTGTGTATGTATATATGTTTGATTTCTACATGAATTCTCATAAATACCTGATATGTTTTAACAGCATGCTATGACAGAGAGGAAGTGATAATGAACTGTTGTTCTTAACTGCTTCAACCCTTCATAATTAAGTAGTTAAATCTAGCACAACTGAGGCCACTGGCACCTTTTCTTGCTCATTCTCCCTTGAAATGATTGAGGGGAGGTGTTTAATGGCAATGCACATATCTCTTGTTCCTTTCACAGTAACACTTGCGATCATCGAGTAGAAAAAGGCCAAGTGATTTGAGATTTCTTAATTTCAGTACAAGTTCAAGCAGACATCCATAAAAATCTGCATAAATAATTGTTTACAGTTTTCAGACAGAAACTGAATTAATCAGAGAGTCACTTTGCTCGGCTGTAATTTCACGCAGCATACTGTGATGCTCCATGCTAGTAAAAAGGCTTGATGGACTCCTGTCCAAAGTCTCTGGACCTCTTGCATCTGAAGCATCTGGGCTTACCACACTTCCAGTTCGAGAACGATATGGAGGAAGATCTAAGTGATTCCGGGATCCCGTTTCTGAGGAATATGGAGGCGGAGGAAGATCAAACCACGGGGGTCTGCTGCAAAGTACAAATTAGATGTCAGGTTACCAGGAGTATGAAATAAACAGCATCTGAATTTTGCTTCATCAAGTTATAAAGATAGAAATGGACCACTCATTTCACTTATGTTCCCCTTCATCCCATTTGTGACATCCAGAAGGCCATTCTGGATGAAATTAAGAATGAAAATGGGATTATTTTACCCCTCAGATGCCTCAAACCTTTGGAAATCCAGGGGACAAACTCTCAGGTTATCCTGTAATACCACTGTCTTCCAGTAACATTACTTGCAACTTCCAACTGATCATGGGAAGGTGTTCTATTCCTTCATCCTGGGAAAATGTCCCAGTTCAAATTATTATATTACAATAAAGATGCATTCAAAATGTTCACTACTCGAATGGCCAAGTCACAATAGAGCTGACTTGATGGGTTGACTTTTGACAAGTAACTTTTGTTCAGAAGCCAGAAACATCCATTCAGCCTGTACCCAGTACTGCTTGGCCTCAGTATTATTAAACTGCAATTTTTGGTGTTACTGGAAGAGAAAAATAATGAGTTGCTTAAACTTTAGGAATTCTACTTTATGTTGTGTTGTCCCTGGTATACTATTCCAAGGTCAACTATAGCTGTCAGCTCAGGGAAATTGCACATAGGTGATAGTGGAATCCACCAATACTCAGGCTTCTCACAATATATTCTAGCATCTCACAAACATACTAAAATTGTTTATAATTATGTGTTATTGTAGGATAAATTGACCTTACTTTGTATTCGAAACAATAAGGAGGGATGGAGCAATTCTTTTTAAAAGTATTGTTTATATACTACAAAATATACTGTAAATTTTGGACCATAAGACTCACTTTTCCCTCTCCCAAAAGTGGGGGGAAAATGAGGGTGCGTCTTATGGTCCGAATGCTGTCCAGCACATGCACAAGCGGGGGCAAGCACTCTCAGAACAACGGAGCTAAATATTTTAGTATACTGGTACTATTTGGTTCAGAATATTTTTTTCTTGATTTCCTGCTCTAAAAACTGGGTGCGTCTTATGGTCAGGTACATCTTATGGTCCGAAAAATACAGTACTTAGAATGGCTTCTCCCCACATGAAAACATAAAGTGATTTATGTTTTTTGCAATGGATGGTGGGGCCAAAGTGAAGACATATTAAAAGTCGATCAGCAGTACACAAGTCGCAGCCACCCATCCCCATTATCACCACTGAAACCAATAAGAATCTTAGCAGGAAAACCAAGAAATTAATGGACTGGCTTCATATGTTAAAAACAGAAAACCCCCTACAATTTAGTTCCCATAACTGTCTGTAGACAATATATTGAATTGGTATTTGTTGTTGAAAGGGACATTGCTCAAAGCTTGGGGAGTTAAATTAAATTCTGTATGATGTATATATGCATCACTTAGTGATAAATTATTAGTTGCCATGGCTTCACAGTAAACCCCCCCCCCCAATTAAGGGAGGCAGAGACACTAAAAATGGATTTTTAATTTTCCTCAATGGATCCAGATCTTCCTCTCAATATATTACCCTCAATATATTGTTACTAAGAAATACAACTGATTGTCTCTTTAGTGGAAATTGTGATCAGTTTGTAAGAATCCGTGCACATCAAGTGATGCTATTAATACTGAAATGCAATTTGTTTATTTACTCAAAGACAAGCTTTTTAAAAAGTTAAATTTGCTCTAAATTATTTATAGTGATTAAATAGCTCCCAAGCTATATTTATGCACTGAAGTGCATAAATGCCCACTGTATGTCACATTGGAAGATAAAGTTTGGACATAGGTGAGTGTGTGTTTTCTTCCTCCAGTTTCAGGCAACAATGGCAATACTAGCCCGTTCCGTATGACTTTTTAAAGGACTCTGTTCCTCACTATCCTGGAAATACTGTACATATCTGCCTTTAAAAAAAACACAAAGCAGCAAACAGAATTGAGGAGTGTGATCTTTTCACGGGATGAAAATGGTGTTGTGTTGGCTCAAAAGCATCTTGAGTAGGGTATGAAAAGAGGCATTAAAAAGAAAATGGGCTCTACACTGATCATCATTCTGATGAGCTAAATTTTTTTTTGTGCATACCTGATAGCATCCTTTTTCAAAGTCTAATCTTAACCTCTAACATGACCAAAAGATGGATTCCACATTATTTCCATGACATACTTCAAATCTGAAAGAATCATTTTTGAAATCGGAGGATAGACAGATTTCTGTCAGCAGAAATCTTTAAACTACATGCTCAGTGGTGAAGTTCAAACTGCAGCAATTGTGACTTGCCTTAATGACAGTAAATAGTCAGGCAGGAGATTTGGGTATAAATATTGAAGCAGTTTATGAGGCATCAACCCAATAAAATCAAGCTAATGAAGCAAGGGTGGTGCAGTTGTTAAAGGAAGCTATCACGAAGGAGAAGCATTGGGTATACAAAACAACAACAACAACAACAATAGAACAAAGGGTTTAAAGCACAGGAGAAACCCCACTGGTTACACTACTGCAATGTACCTTTGGTCTAGCACAGCTTCTGAATAAGATGGTGGTGAATCTAAATCTGGAGGTCTATGATAGCCCTGGGTAGTCATATACTGGACACCATTGTTAACATTATAGGTGACATTGCACTGATGTGGATGATCAAGGACGACGAGACGAGACAAGAGGACAGGATGCTGCAGTCGATGTACAGGAAGTGTCATGAGGTTGTTGCGTTTTCGCTGATGGTGCAAAATTAGAGCCAGGAGGGCCACCACCAACACAAAAATCGCAGAGCTGCCAATGATTGCATAGGTAACACTGGGATAGAAGATCAGCTGAGGCTCAGTTGTCACGTAGTTCTGACTGCTGTCAGCTTCTATAAGTGAGAAGACAAAGAGAACAGTACAATTAATCTCTGTGAAATAAGATGCGCTTTTCGATATATCTCTTCTGTGCTAATTTAACACCATTTGCTAGGCTTTTCATCAAGGTTTGCTTTTGCTTTAGAAAGTGTGGAAAATTGGCTTCTCAAAAACAAAATAAGCATCGACTAACTTCAATTGCATATTTCTTCCCGCCAGCTTTGGAAGTTTCTATTTGAAACTGACACTCTTATTGACTATGGAGGAAAAGAAAGCTCAATACAAAGACAAGCTCTCTTTCCTTTATCAACCTTTGTGATTTAGCTTTCAGTAAACAGTTGAATTTAGACAGTCACATCAGTTTCCATAGTCTAAGATGTAAGGTCTAGGAATTCAAACCTCAGGCATCTCATTGCATTGTTCATTTACAGAAATCTCAAGCCCATTTACCTATTAACTGCCCATTGTATAATTTCTGGGTGCAGCTGCCTGGAAGTGACTTTTCACAATGAAGTATAGGCAATCAAATGCACAACCATTCATATTTCTGCATTATGTATTGGTTCTGATTATGCAGTACCAAGCTGTTATTACTTTCCCCAGAAGAAATAACATGCTGCATCATAAAAACAAAACAAGATCTGAAAACTGCGTCAAGTTATTAAAAAATTGGCAGGTTGTTATTTTTAGCAAAACCAAGAGCCTGTACAAGAAAATAATTATGAAAGATTAAATTTACTACTTTTTCCACTATAGTGTACTGAGGCAAGAAGTATACCAGGCTACCAATTTCTTTTATTAAAACCTTTTTAATATGCTGATAAGCAACAGCTTGCATAGTATAGATCTTGAAGTTGACAACACATAATAATGAGAAATCTAGACACCCATGATAACGTAACAATTGAAAGTAGCATTCTGAGATTTAGCAAACATATATCCTAAAATCAAAATTTATCTTTTTTCTCAGTTTGGACATTACAGCACTACAACACCTTACATATTAAAATGCAACCTGCCTATTCTATGATACTTACAAAAGAGATCCAAGTCAGGAAAGGCTATAGATTTTAAACTAATTTATTTATATTTCATATTTCTATCTCTATGTTAATTACATCCAAAGACCTCTATTTTGATAATACCTGGCTTGCCAGCTAAGAAAGAAAAGAAGAAGAGCACAATTATAGTCAGACTCATAGATTGTTCTACTATACTTGAAGACATAACTAAACCACAATTCTAAAATATTATTCCTGAAAAATATGTTTCCTCCTACAGACCAAGTTGAAGCCACTGAAGGAAACCAACTTCTCTTGATCTCAATATTCTCCTTTGATATGAAATGATTTTGAGTAGAGAACACTTTTGTGTGCAAATCATTTTAGCAACTCCATTGGGCTTACTGCGTATAATCTCAGTAGCACATTGCATATGAAAATGAGGACAGGACAGGAGACTTGCAATCATGTTTACAATAAGGACCAGCTTAATTAACCAAGTTTAATTAACTAATAGGAACAGTATCTACAATGGCTGAATGCATATGACTAGGAATAAAGTTTGCTATTACTTAGACCAGTGGTTCTCAACCTTCCTAATGCCGTGACCCTTTAATACAGTTCCTCATGTTGTGGTGACCCCCAACCA
>JANHFR010006317.1:26456-36766 GCA_032468015.1 Mimophis mahfalensis | reverse complement strand
GTGCATTGGAAATGAGTTTGGCTCTCCCATTGCCACTGCCAGTTAGCTATTATCAGGTTTATTTTGAAGCTAAGTTAGGTTCTGTGCCACAGAGCATTAAATGTGTGCTCAAAATAAACCCGACACACAGCAGATCATCGCTGTGGATGACACAGCAGAAACAAAGCTGGTTTCACTTCTCTGGTTTCTCCCTATGATGGACCCTCTTTCATAGGAAAGACTTCTGGTTTAGTTTGGGGAGAGTACAGTTTGAAAGAATCACACATTCCTTCTTCCCCAATCAAAAAGTCCTCAGAGAATAGTATCCAGGGACTGGCAGGAGAATAGCACGAGTGTATGAACCTAGAATGATCAATAGGTGCTTAGGAGCCTCACCTGCCAAGATCCATCTTCTAGGAGTTACTTGGCTTTACCGCCCTTTGAATGATCAATAAAGGGTCTTAGATTGTATCCATAGTAAAATTATCCTGTTTTCTGTTTCAAAGGAAAACAATATTTTAAGAGCAGAAAAGCTAAGGCTGGGTTAATGCTGCCTGTGGTATGGGTTGGAGATAAGATAAAAACAGTATCATGGGTATATATCAGAAAAAGGATCGTTGAAGAATATTTCTTTGTGATTAAATTTAAAGGTTTTTGCTTTGATTCATTACACATCCTGATGTATTACATTATCAACGGCAGCCAAGAAGCTTCATCTGCAGAGCCTTGGAGAAGATATGGATCCTTATAAAATATCCTTTTTAATATAATACAGATCTGATGCCACTGAAGAGACTAGATACTAGTCTTTCAATAGTTTTTAAATTACTGAAGAGAAATGATTGAAGAAAACCACACAAAGATGACTGAATTTGTTTTGGTAGGTTTAGTGGATAGTCCAAAGATGGAGCTTTTTTGGAGCTCTTTTATTGTGATACTAATTATCTATTTAATTACACTGACTGGCAATCTGGGGATGATCATATTAATCAGGATAAGCTCTCAGCTTCAGAGCCCTATGTATTTCTTCCTCAGTCATTTGTCTTTCTTAGATTTTGGGTATTCTTCAGCCATTGTCCCTAAAATGCTAGCTAACATGCTGGCAGACAAGAAAACCATTTCATATTCTAATTGTGCTGCACAAATGTATTTTTTCATTTTCTGTGCAAGTACTGAGTGTATCCTCCTGGCAGCAATGGCGTATGATCGGTACGTGGCTATCTGTAATCCTCTCCTCTACGTGGTTACCATGTCCCCCAAAGTGTGCACTGTGATGGTGGCTGGATCTTATCTCATTGGCTTGGTGAACGCAGTGACACAAACAGCTTCTACCTTTCAGCTCTCTTTTTGTGGCTCCAATGTCATCAACCATTTTTTCTGTGATGTTCCCCCTTTGCTGTCTCTTTCTTGTACTGACACAAGCAACCATGAAATGGTGCTCTTTGTTTTTGCAACAATCCTGGGAATATTTACTTCAACAGAAATTATGGTGTCATATGCATTCATCTTGACAGCAATCCTGCGGATTAATTCATCTGAGGGGAAACAAAAGGCTTTTTCAACATGTGCCTCCCACCTTGCAGCTGTCACCATCTTCTATGGAACAACGGTCTTTATGTATCTGCGCCCAAGTTCCAGCTATGTTCTGGATCAGGATAAATGGGCCTCCGTCTTCTATACCATAGTGATTCCAATGCTGAATCCTTTGATCTATAGCCTGAGGAACAAGGAAGTCAAAAATGCCCTGAGGAGGAGGCAGGCACTGGAGATGGCTTTCTTAAAGGGAATAAGATGTTTATGAAGGCTGACAAACTGAAGCATTTTATTTAAACATATGATCTAATATGTCACACTGTTTAAAATGGGAAGGAAGTGAATTTATCTATATGGAAGGTATTCCTCAAAGCAGGAAACTAACCTGAGCAGGCTATTTATTTTAACCAAAAAATAAAAATTGAGGAAGTCAGGGGAAAAGATGTAGCTTTTTCCAGCTCTACATCCTTCCAGTAAAGCCAAGAATGTATGCATCCAGACAGAAGGACAAAGGCAGGAAAAAAGACTCCGCAATTACCAGCCTCATAAACAAAAAGCAGAGAGAATGAAAGTCAAATTCAGTACAAATCCCTAACTAACTGTACTCCACCTCCTGCCTTTCATGGCTTCCTATGCTGATTCACAACTCCCATAATCTCTTGAAGAACACACTGTCAATCTGGAGGCAAAGCCTTCTGCCAGTTTTTCTTCTTATTGGCAGTATCCGATTAACAAATCCCTTTTCTTGAAGCATCTCTCACATAGTCATCATACTTAATGTAGGTGCACTTAATTTGCATTTAGTATTCTCATTCGGGAGACCTGATTATTCATTGATGGTTCTCAAACAAGAGTGTTGGGTTTGGCTCCTCTTTCCCATGCTTATTGAGGTGCATACTCTACTTTTTGCTCGTCCGGTTGATTGCTCTACCTCCAGGCAGGCGCAGTTGTCCACAAGTAGAATGACATCTTTTGCTCAGTCTATCCCCATGTAGTCAAGAAATGAATACTTATATTTCTGAAAAGGAAAGCAGAATGATGTGGCTCTGAAGTTAGCAGGCAGAATGAAAGGAAAGAGGAAACCCTCAACTTTCTATCTATGTCTCACTACTCCCTATAGGCAGCTGCTAAAGAGTCAGTTCCATTGAAATCACATTTACAAGACTTAATTAATTGTTAATTGAAATGAAATGATATTAAGTGAATTTGCTTGAATTTGCAATTGCACCAAAACCATAGGACTGAATAAATTTGGCTGGGTTTTTTTAAAATTATATATTAGACACTGGAAAAAGTTATGATTTTGTTTTGTAGCACCTCTCAGCAAAATCTGTCCTTATGCAGAATAGGAAAAAGGTAATTATTTTGCATGTTCTGTTTAGTGGACTGTTTTAGTTTCTTAAACTGACATTTCATTGGCAAATAAGATTATAATGCATATGAACTTTGTGCATTGCCCAGATTCATTTTTGATGAGATGGGCAGCTATACACATTTGATAAATGAACAAACAAACAAATAAACTTTGTGCTACAATTAAAAAATAATCGGCTAGCAATTATCCACTTACTAATGGAGAACTACGGTATATCTCATCTTCATGGTTTTAATAATGGGATAACAGAACATATTGAATGGAGTATCACCTATTACTCTGGATTTGTTGAACTCTGAATAGGAACCTACTTAAGGAACAGCGATGTCCTTTTTCTTGTTCTCAGCACAATCTAGAATGTTTCTCAAAAGCTGTTTTTTCAGAGGTCAGGATAGTAGAATTTGATTCATGTTGGGGGTAAGCATTTCAGAGAAATTATCAACTTCTTTAGCTCAATTATACACCTATTTCCATTCATTAAGGGCATGGTTTGTTTCAAGCCATCTTTTCTTTCAACATATTTTGTTACAAAGAACAATATGGTAATGTTCCTCCATTGCAGCAGAAGACATATGCAATGATGTATGTTTCATGGGAAAAGTGAGAAGTAAAATGCAGCTACTTTAGAATTAGCTGTTAAAAATTATTTATTTTTTAAAAATTTTTTCCTTTCTAGGACGTATTAAATATTAAGTGGCGAGGAATTATGTTATAAATAATTCTGTGATGCCAAAATTGCTTTTCCTTCTTCTTTTACTAAAACTCAAGTCTACTACAGAACAAAGCAAGCAATTTTATTATCAAATTATTATTTAAAGAAGCCAGAATAATGAAATATACATGAATTGTTAATCACAAAAGCTTAAGATAATGGTAAAAATGATTGTTTACTCATCTATCAAAGAAAACAGGTGAGAGAATTAAGGACCAAGTCTGAAATGGAGTTCAAGAGGTTGGAGGCGGGGGATGGGTGGGTTTGGTGGTGATGATTGTTTATATTCATCCAGTAATTTACATTTCTTGTTTGGTGGTCAGTATAGCAAAGTATTAAAATATTCAGTTTTAATTCTTGATAATATTGCCACAATATCAAAACCCAGTTTTATAGCTCATTTTTCAGAGAATCTTACTCTTTTGACAAATATATCACTTCATCCATATGATTGGTTTTATTTACTATTACCCAAAACAAATTATGTTTCTTTGTGGAATTCTTGCTTGTCAGTCTTTCTTGGAGTGTAGTTATGATTTCAATTATGGGTATGTCTCAGCCTTGCCCATTTTTAGATGCATAGATTTCAACTCCCAAAATTTTGCAGCTGAAACATTGCATCACTACAGCGGCAAAAATATCCTCATCTCCTAAAGAGATTAGAAGAGAGGAAATCCTATTCTAGACCAATCAAAGAATATATTTGTAGCTCAGACTTGAATTGTAGAGTCCTTGGTGCCTCTGGTTGGTTTTTTGTAGATGTTTCATTACCTAGATAGGTAATATCAAGAATTCCACAATCCTATTCTGTATTTAAAAGAATGGAAGAACATTAAATTTACTAGCAGACTTTTCTGAAAAATTTAATGAGATTTTAAATAAGATGCTGAAGAATAAAGAGAAGAGAGTGGAATATTGGAATCCAAGACCACGAGTTGAATCACAGGAGCTAAAAAAGTTGAAAAAATTAGTTCAGCAGAATGAAATTTGGAAAGCAGAACAAAATTTACCTCTGAGAGAGTTGGAACTATTGAGAATTTTTTTTGACTTGGATTGGCATTTTGTGCAATGGGAACAGTTTCAAGATGGTGGTGAATTTCAATGAGGAATATCGAGTCAAGAGGGACATAAAAGAAACAAAGAAGAAGCAGGAGGAAATGGGAGCGATGAGATGAAGCCTGGGAACAAGACAGGCTGACATAGGAAGACCAAATTGATTAGAAAACATCAACAAGATGATGGCTAGAGTTAAGTTTTTTTTAATTAGGCCTAGTTTAGTCTGATGGTATTTGAGATTGTTAGGATTTATAGTTTAACTGCATTTAGATAGAATTAGACCTGTTAATTGATGGCAGAAGGAAACTGTATGGTTGATTTGTGTAACACCTCCCTCTTCTTTTCTTTTCTTGTTCATTTGTTTTCTTTTCTCTCGTGGGTATAACTAGCATATGTAAATGTTGGTTTCTGATTGATTATAAACATGTCATATTGGGAAAATATATAAAAATGTATAGAAATGAGTGTTTCATGCAGTGAATTGCTATTAGGTTTGTATAGAAAGCAGCAGCAAAACCTGGAAGTTTGTTTTTCGATATGGAACATGGTATGGTAGTGTATGAAGTTTGCTGCTGGGGTGTGTGTCTATTTTGGGGTATGAAGAAAATTGAGGGTTGATTCCTTCATTAACTTAAATAAATTGTTTGTTTATAATGATGAATTTTGTTTAAAGACAAACTGAGCTAGCTGAGGACTGGTTGCGTGGCAGGTTTTAAAATGGGTTAGCCAGTGAGTTTTAAAGCGTGTAATCAGAGGAAGGGAAGGAATTGTACCCACAGAACGGGTGATTTAAACTTGAAAGTTAAGAGAATTTAGATGTATGTAACATTTTGGTGCAAGAGGAAGATCGAATTTGGGGATAGACAGAGAAGATAACAATACTATTTGGCATAAGAGATGAATGAAATATTTAAGGATTAATAATATGATTAATATGATGATTAATAATTAAGGTTTAAGATGCATAGAAATTAGGGTTAGTGATAATCTGATTAAACATAAAAGGAGGGTATGGGAAAAGGGGAGAAAGGGTTGGATTGCTATAGCAGAATATGTTTGATTTTTATTTTTGTTTATTGAAATAGGGATGTGATAAATTGTTAAGCTATGAATGCATTATTATGTACTTTTACTTTGACATTGCAACCCCCATCAATTTTGTATTAACAAGATTTATAGATATTAAGATTAACAATTAATGAATTATAAATGTTTTAAAGAAATAGAGTGAATGTAAATAAGTTATAAAATGAATTAATGAATAATGTTAGGATTTACAAATATGAGGATTCATAACTAAAGATTGATAATTGTTTTAAAGAGGTAGAGATAGTGAGAAATTGATTGATTGTAAAGGAAGCTATAGAATGTAATGGGAAGGGGTTGAATTGTTAAAGTAGATATAGATTTGGTTTTTTTATTTCTTGTTTGGAGAATTAGGGAGGTGATAGATCAGACTAAACTGTGATTCATTATTATTTACTTTTTATTGGATATTGTAACCCTCAACAACTCTGTATGGACCAGTGTAATGGAATTATAAAATGTGAAAACAATAAAATTTTTGTCAAAAAAACATAGTGTCTTATTAACTCCCATTATTAATTCTTCAGTATAGATATAGTTCATAATTAATCAAATAATAATATTCTCACAGATCATCAGGCCAAATCCAATAGTTTCATAATAAAATTGTCAAACACCGCCCTCCCTCTTCCCATTCACCTCAATGTCATTTCCCCTAATATCTTTAAAGGCAAATTCCTCCATCTTTATATTCAAGTACAGATTCATTCCAGTTATCTTCTTATATCTAACAATTAAAATCATTCAAATTCATATCCCATTTTACCCTGCTGATCTGCATATAATTATAGTCAAAGTCATACATTTCCATATAATTCATCTTCATGAAAGAACACTAATTCATCATTAATAACTATGGTTTATATCTTAAGTGTTAATATCTTTATCTTCCACAAGGCATTCATTTAACTTCTAGTATTTATCAATGCAAATTAATTCAAATCATTCAATATAATCACAAAAACCTCTTAATTAATACAAATAATATGCTCACATACATTTCTAATAAAGTCCCCCCCCCACCTTTTACTATTGTTTGTCCCCTGGCAAAAAAAAGGCAGTTCTGTCACAAATTAGTTGATCAATCAAAATATCTAGCTATTGTCCCTCTGTCTCTTTTTTGTTAATATATTCCATTCTTGACTGTCAGCCCCTCCCAACACGTTTCTCCCATTCCCAGCCAGCTCTCTATTAAACAGATTCCTTTCTCCTCTTCTTCTGATGTCCAATTTTCCTGCCACCCACAAACAAGTTCTTCTATCTCTCAGGTTTTCACATCTTCCTTGCTGGCTCCAAGCTCATTCTCCTTAGTACCCTTAGTAGCTGGCTACACCACTTGACACTCTCCATTGTTGCCTCTTCTTGCTTCTGTACTGCCCTTTGAAGGTCTGGTGCTTCTACTTTCTTTTGCTCAGCCGGCACTTGGTCTCCAGTCATCTCTTTAGTCAAAATTTCATTCTTATTGTAGATATCCAGAATTGCATGAAATATTTGAGATAGTGATTTAAGCTCTATAATTATTGTATTGCAACCATGAGAGAACCTGTCATATGGGCCTCCTTCAAGGAGTCCACCACCATTTCCCCTCAACTGTTGTTTCCAATGTCACTAAGAGGTATTTTTAAAGTCACTCATGGTCCACTTTTCCACATACTCTCTGCTCTCTCCAGCCGCTATCAGTTGAATTTCAATCAAAATGCTTCAAACTGTTAGTCCTCCCATCACAACTCAGTTCTTATACTCCCTCCTGCATAACTTTGTCCCAGAGAGGTCCCAAATTCGTGGTGGCCATTTTTGCTGCCGCTTCGTCCCACCGTCAGCCAGGGATTTTCCTATAGTGGGGAGGGGGAAAAAATCTCCCCTCAACCCCTCTGGTTGTTTCCTGACACTTCATTGCCCCTACAGGGCAAATTAGGCTCTGTGAGGAGCCCTCAGGTTGGAGACCCTAGTGCAAACTCCGCAGCTTGCAGAATCTACAAACCAGTGCTGCCAGAAGTCAAACCAGAAGTCCCTCTGCTAAGGAATTTCATTTTGTGGGATCCAGAATTTTTGCATTTTCTGCTGTGGCTCACCTACTCTACAACATCACTCCCCCCCAAGGTGAGATTGGCTGCATCCTTGTTAGTCTTCCAGAAAGCCCTTAAAATGCTTTGCACAAGGATTCTGCAAGGTAACCATGCTGTTAAATGACTGTTATTCTCCTGTGATCTTGCCTTTTTTATGTTTTTATTTTGATCATTTTAATTTGGTGTTTTAAATTGGTTATGTTGTTGTAATTGTTGCTGTGTTTGGATGCTGTGCAGACTCACATTTTGTGAGTGGTCATATAAATTTTAATAAACAAATAAATAAAATTGTTAACTCAAAATGGGCAGGGGGGCACATCCTCCTCTCTCCCTTTCTTATATTTGCACACTGACAAACCTAAGCAGACTTGTGGTAACTTATAGACTAATAATTAAATCACCCACAAATTAATAAAATATATTCAGGAAGATAAGTATAAATAAAGCATTCACAGCAAAACTCACCCACGAAAATGAGAATTATCAATTATCAATTAAAATCCCCACTGATGCTCTGATACAATGATATTACCATAGTGATATTACCTAAATTGCCCTTTGTTAATATTATTCCCAGCACATAGTGGTTACATTATTCACAAAGTAAGGGGGAATGTGTGATTATTTTTTAAAGTGTAGTAAAAATGCAACATTCTGAAAGAATGTTTTTCCCCCCTTCAGACAGACACACACATTCCTCCTGTTTACAGATTACAACTGGCATCCATAGTTGCCATTATTCCAAAGTACCCCAATTTGTAGAGAAAGGCAGTTTATTCCTGGGGAAACTTAGGCCACCTCGTGAAGTTCATAGAGAAATTTTGACTCAGATTTCTTCTCATAGCCGCCTTTGCAGAGTTGTTATTGCAAGGATGAAATGGGGGTGAGCATGAAACCTGATTGGAGTAGGACTGAGATATTCATGATCTGCTTGTGGACTCCCTAGAGCAGTGGTTCTCAACCTGTGGGTCAGGACCCCTTTGGGGGTCGAACGACCCTTTCTCAGGGGTCGCCTAAGACCATCGGAAAACACAAATTTCAATACAAATATAGGTGTATGTGAAAATAATTTTATGGTTGGGGGTCACCACAACATGAGGAACTGTATTAAAGGGTCGCGACATTAGGAAGGTTGAGAACCACTGCCCTAGAGACCTGTAATAGACCGTGTGGGAGCTGAATGCTAAGTGTGGTAGACTGGTAACTTGATCTTTAGGTACGCTTGACTTCTTAACCCAGTAAGCTTCTTCATACTTGTGTCAGTATCTTGTTCAAAAGATGTGGCATAATTACACTAAAGTAAAGCAAAAAAGCAAAAGACAGACATTGATACGTTTTATGAATAAAAAACTTATGATCCCATCTGATTGATTAATGTAGATATTAAAATCTTATCTGCTGTTTTAGCCAATAGGGTCTTACAAAGTGTCTTCTTCCATGGTTAAGAATAATGAAATTGACTTTATTACAACTAGACATGGATCAGATAATATTTGACTTGTGGAAGGATTTATTTAAGACAAAAGCAAAAAGCAAAATCCTGCTGGCTGAAAAACTGTCATCTGATATGGAAAATTGATTGTGATGAAATCTCTCTCTCTCCCCCAATTCTACAAATTGCCTTGATCACATATTTATAAATTAATTCAATATAAAAATTCAAAACACAGATGGGAAAAAAGAATTGGAGAAGTCCATTTTGGGAGGTTGTATTATCTTCTGTATGAAAAAGGTTTTTTTTACCCCCTAGATTGCAGTTTATTGAAAAATGTATTATTTTTGATTTACTGTACCACACTGTGTTTGAAAAAGAATGAATAAATTACTGTTCTGTCGAAAATGAAATAAAAATAATGCTTCATAGAGACACATATTTTTGTGATGTCCTTATATTATGGAAAGATGTTCTTTTGTATACTGACTTTGAAACAGGTTTTAGTATTATGTCCATATTCTCCTGAATTGCATATCTATACATAATAAATGACAGCTGTACAGTGAATTTTGTATGCTATTTTTATTGCCAAGAGTCATGTTCTTCAGCATTGGAAAGATCAATTTATGGTCTCAGTTGCTCAGTGAACTTAACACTTGATATTACTTACAATTTATGAATAAGATTAGATAGGAATCATTATAACAAAATTCAGGCAACCTGGAATTAAGGAGAAACAGTGAGGGCCAGAGGTGGAATTCAGATGGTTCTGATTGGTTCTGGCATACTGACAGTGAAAATTTTGACTGATTCGCTGAACTGGTAATGTCAAGGACTGACTGGTTCCTCCCCTCCCCACCCTGCCCTTCCAGGAGTCGCATGCACCCCATTTTGGCTCCCAGGAGGCTGCAGGGAGGCTTCAGAAGGCTGAGGGTAGGCTTGCTAGGCCCAAAACAGGTGTGGGGGAGGGCTTTCAAGGGAGAAAGAAAGAAAGAAAGAAAGAAAGAAAGAAAGAAAGAAAGAAAGAAGAGAGAGGGAGAGAGAGAGAGAGAGAGAGAAAGAAAGAAA
>JANHFR010006316.1:104894-115118 GCA_032468015.1 Mimophis mahfalensis | reverse complement strand
TGAGGGCTGTTGCTGAGCACTTTGTAAGCCGCCCTGAGTCTTCGGAGAAGGGCGGGATATAAATGGGATTAAAAAAAGAAAAAAAAATTGCTTCAAGCCTCAGTTCCTAATATCAGCAGGAATCAAATTACATCTCATTATGTCATTATTGTATGCTTGAGGGTGAAAAACTGTTTTTAACTATAAAAATCTTTGCTTTTTTAAAAAATAAATCTTTATTGAGTTTTATTGTTTAAAAACCACAATAAAAAAAGCAATACAGGTTTTAAAATCACCAGTACAAAATCACAGGTATAGCCACTACCAACACAACATCGTTTATATTATATAAACTATTCTATCTAAAGTCCAATTTCAAAATAAATATATGCATAATGGTGCCTTATTCTATTAAATTCTATTATACTGAATATAAGTGTTTGTCTCCAGAGAGCAAGGTATGTGCCTGGCAAGTTTGGGGCAGATTGGTATAGGCTTGACCTACAGTTGCCTCCTGCTGCCTTCCCCATTCTCGGTCAGCCCCACTGGGCTCAAACTTGTCCTACTGCCTCCTCCACCCTGGGAATTGGTCCGTAGAAGAAGGAGAAACTCCATAGCAAAAGGGTGTGCTCCATAACATCCTCATCCTCCAAGCACCCGTGCTCACACATTCAACCGGGTGTCCTCACAGGATGGAGGGGAGACGTCTGGGCAGCAAAGGCCCCAAGCATTATTTTTACAATTCCCAGCATTTTTTGCTCAATTTGCATGCCTTGCCTCTAAGAACCACAGTGGTGCAGCGAGTAGAGTGCTGTATGTAGTATTTAGCTGCCAGCTGCCTGCAATTAGGCAGTTCAGATCTCACCAGGCTCAAGGTTGACTCAGCCTTCCATCCTTCCGAGGTGGGTAAAATGAGGACCCAGATTGTTGGGGGCAATATGCTGACTCTGTAAATTGCTTAGGGAGGATTAATAGCCCTGATAAGCAGTATACAAATCAAATGCCATTGCTTTTGCTATTGGCTGGAGAGTCTCCTCGCTCCTTGTTTTTACATATGCTGTTCTCTGTCAACCCTTGTGGAGTACTCTGAAGGCCTCGGCACTATCAGGATGGTGAGGAGAGTCGTCTTGGCACTCTTTTTGTGGGGCACAGACATCCCAAAGGCGTGTGAAACCCCCACAGTGTTTGTCTCAGGAGGGTAAACTATCTGTGTGGCAAGTTTGGTTGAGATTGGTCCAGCTGTTGCGGATCATATACAGCGTGTGTGTGTGTGTGCGCGCTCACTCAGTATATTTGAAGACACCTTCCAATTTAGTTAGTGTTGTAGTGCCTTGTATAAACCCAGGATGCTGGATTAATACAGGTAATCCTTGACTTATGAGCAGTTAAAACACCCATATGACCAGACTTATTTTTAAAACCATTTTATAGTGGTCATTAAGAGAATCACATGTTTATTAAGCAAATCCATCTTCCCAAATGGGCATTTTTTGCTGGAAATCAGCAAAAAACCCAAAACAAAACAAAACAAAACCCTGAAACCAGCATAAATGTCACAAATTGCAGTCACATGATCACCGGGCATTGCAAAAGGTGGTAAATGTGAGCCTATTCTAAGCACCTGAAATGCTGTTGTGTGATTGTGAGGGTAGTACAACAATGCCCAGAAATGCTTCAGGAGTTATAAAGCATCTTTCCAAGGTCATTGTAACTTGAATTGTCATTAAATGATCAGTTGTAAATCAAGGACTACTTATAAGCCAAATTTTGCCAAGCTATGTGAACATAAGCTACCAGATCACATTTATTATTAACATAACTAAGCACAAGATTTGCTCTTCCATCAAGGAAGACAAATTCTGTGTGTGTTGTTCACACATTTCCTTTCTCCTTTAATACCTGTCATACTACTATTCTGTACTGGAATTCCAATTGTCTTGCATGTTCATATGTAATTTGTATGGATGGACCATCTTCATTAACCTAGTAGAGAGCTAACTAGACATTGCTACCAGCCTCTTCAGAAGAAACTTTTCACAAGAATTTCTAAAAAAGAAGGCAAAAGACAGTCTCATTCCTTTAGTATCCTTTAGTATATAATAGGAACACATGTGTTGCAATATATATTATTTTCAAAATAAATCCAGTGGTTCTTTAAGAATATGAAATCTTTATATAGTTAAGAAGATAGTTGAAAAGAAAAAGAAGGAATAAACTACTTATGAAGAAGTCAAATATACATGTGTACATGCGCATACACACAGCTTGGATCTATGACCAGAGGTGGCATCCTACTGGTTCGGCCTGGCTTGGCCGAACCAGTAGTGATGATTAGGGGTGGTTCACTGAACCGGCAAAACCCACCCCTGGCTGGCCCTGCCCACCCACCCCTGCCCTTCCCTTTTTTAAAGCTCTGCTGATTCACGCACCAGAACTAGCAGCTGCGTGAATCAGCAGAACTCTACTTTTGAAGCCGAGGGAATGCTTTGTTCCCATCTATTTCTGGGGGAACAGCACGTTCCCTCGGCTTCAGAAGCTGCACGCCTCCAGGCCTCCACACACAAGCTGGGCAAGCCAAGACGGTTTTCTCATCATTCCGTTGAACTTGTTTGGTGTTGGCTGCGGGTATAGAAGAAAGTGCTTATCGGAGCACTCCGGTAAGTGCCTCCTTCTCCACTCGTAGCCAACAACGAACGATCGAGTGATTTGGAAGCTGGCTTGGCTTGCCTGGCTTGTACACGGGCCTGGCTTTTGGAGCCCAGTGAACCCACTGTTCCCATCTATTTCTGCTCTTCGGAGCAGCATGGAAGCTTTTCTCTGGGTGTGCTTGCGTGCATGCGCACAAGCTGGGGGTGCATGCGCACCCACATTTATAATTTAGCGAACCATGAACTTAAAACGATTTCTAGACTAACTAGCTTCACTGATCCTAGCCTTGCTGCCCAGATTTTCAATATCAAACCCTGTTTCTGTTAGTGAGGTTAAACAAACTTTTTCCTTACCTTGCTTCCAGCTAGAAACAAAATCAGAGGATCCCCACTTTTAGAAGTCCACCTGATAGGAAAGGCAATGCCAAATCTTTTAATTTTGTAAATTTTTGAGTGTAACATTCCAAGATTCAGTGTATGAGATCTAACTAATTAGACAGATCATCCTTAATTTATAAAATTCGAAAGGCCTCAGCTACTCCTAGAAGTCTTAAAAACAAACATGGATGTTCATATGCAAGTTCAAATAATTTATTACAACCATAATGCCAGAAAATCTCTGTATAAATTGTTTTCCATTTACCTTAATGTTGATTCTGATATCGTAGTCCTCAAGGATACCACAGAATACAAATAAGTTATTACGGCATATCATATTTACACAACGAAAGATAAGAATTTTCTGCAGAACTATATGCTTCTCTTGTCGCTCTTCATGTGCAGGAGGTGAATGCTTGCCTGCAATGAATCACTACCTACATCTATGAAGGTTGCTTATTCCTGGAAAATCATGATCCACAATCCATTGACAGGGAAATTCTTCATTTGTTTAGACAAAATATGCTGAACAAAGTATAGAAGTTCTAAGAATATTTACCGGGTAGGAAAATCCATTTAGTTGGAATAGGTGGGAAAAACATCTGTGTAGGGAGTGGGGGAGGGGAGAGAAGGAGAGAGTGAATATATTGGTTTTGCCTTATCTTCCTTTTGGGAAGGAGATATACAGTGTTATATTCTGATTTTTTTTAGATAATATATTACATTTACATTATACATTATATAGATAATATATTACATTACATTTTTTTAGATAATATATTACATTTTACAGATGCTTTGAAAATATGCTGTTTTTATATGAAATACAAGTTACTGATGTTTATTGTATCACTGAAATTATCAAAGTAAAATCAGTAAAGGAGTGCTGATTTGGTTAAAACTAATAGGAAAAAGCATAGCACAGATATTATGCTTCCTGAAAATGATCCTTGGTTATGTCTAGCATTTTAAAATTCAATGTTCAGTGTAATTGTGGTATTTCAGGGAGGCTAATTTACAAATAAAATGCTGAACTGTAATTTTACTTGACCTTAGAACTGCCTTTGTGGCACTCTGTAGGGAAAAAAAGCAAAGTAGAATGACACAATTTTTGCTTAAGAATAAGAAAACAATGTGCAGTGAAGCTGCTTCCTATCTGATGTCAATAGCAATATTCTTTTCTCAAAGGTTTGCTTATATAATCTTTTATGAAAGACATTGCTTCAGTGTTTCAGCTATGTGCTTTACAGTTAGTTATTAAATTGTTTGTTTAAAATGCCCAAGATATGTTTTGCATTACAAGGGTTAAAAGGAAATAGCATCCTGTCAAAGACCTTGTTTTTAATTTTACCTCTCACACGAACACAGATCCGGCTATGAACAGCCCAGATTAGTTCGTAAACCCCTTGAAGAGATTTAAGATGTCCTTCAGCCAATTTGAAGGTTTTTGTCTTGCAAATCCAGTACAAGGGCGCCTGCAGGCATCTCGACCCTTGCTGTGCTGCTGATACAGCTCAAGGTCACGCTAACCCGCCCTGTGACATTCTACAACAACCAGGGGGGGAAAAACACACGATGCAGTTGAATTACTTCAGCATTCAACCGACCAAAAACTTGCTCGATTCCTTGCTAGAAACAAATACAGGGTGTGTTTCCCCACTTCTATTTCTTTTCTTCTCTCCTCCCCCACTTGGTAGATATTGCTGTAGGAAATAATCCAGGATTTCTCTGTGTGTGATGTCAAGGTCATTTCTTAATTAGAACACATGTAAAGAACAAAGCTAAATGGCTTCAAAACAGCTTTGTAGTTGATGGAGAGGATTTAAATTATTTAAAGAGATAGTTACCCACATATGATGAGAATGAATTTTGAAGACATTAGCTAATTCGCTGTAGTTACATACCCTTTCCCAAAGACATATCCAACCTTAATGAATAGTATTCCAGTTTGTATTAATTCATTGCGCATATTTTCAGCAAAGTCTTCAATTTTATAAGCATATCTAAGCAGTGAAAATCCAAATATCATTTTATTTGCTTTTTCCAAGCGATTACTATTAAAATCATTAAGAATAAGGAAACATTTTGTATTATATAGTTGAATTTATGTTGTATAAAATAGAAATGCATTTCTGTTGTAAATAACAATATAAGATTCTTGTCTTTCAATTTTCTGAAAGTAAATGGTTGCAGGTTGTGGATATTTAAATTAATCTATCTACCTGGAAAGTACAGATTGTAGAATCAACAAAGATGGATCCATATTACTGATATTAAAATAAAGCAGAGTAATTTAGTGCATTTGTGAAATGAATAATTTTATGGGTATGTGTGCCAGTATAGGTAGCAGTCATTATACAATTAGAATCATGAACTTGCATTATTGTTTCTAGCTACAGATCCTCTAAAGCACTGACCAATGACCAATTCATGACAGGCAAGCTCCTCTGACATTTGTTCTTCTAATGTCACACTGCCAAATCTGATTATCAAAATGATTATTTTCTGTGGTAAGATTTTTACTTGTTTGGAAAAGAGGGCTAGGTAGTTTTAAGGATATAAATGGAGAACACATGTATGTATGTATGTATGTATGTATGTATGTATGTATTTTGTTTGTTTGTTTGTTTGTTTATTTAGTGTATGGCACATGTTAGCCAGGGATCACCTGGGTGGCTGCCTGCCTCTGTGAAAGGCATTTTTTCAGGCAGTGTTATCTTTATCCATGGGATGCCTGAATGCCAGTAGGCAATTGGGGGAGGCTCTGTTCTTGTCCCTTCAGTGGTTTATTTGCTCATAGCCTGTGCGGTGTGCAGGCCCAGTGACTTACCATGTGAGCCACTGCAGCCCCTTGCACAATATAGGTCTTCTTTGAGACACACTGCTTTGGTTTCTTCAAAAGTCCCCTGCCCTTCCATTGTGAAATAAGCTAAAAAAAATGGACCATTTTTTTTTCTATTGAAACCTGCTGATTAGATACAGTGGGACAGATATGTGTAATAACATAGTGTACATAGTTTACAATTGGATAATGTGTCTCTCTTGGGTATCTGATAGATGCCACAATGATGTCATGTGGATATCATGACACAATGATAACCAGATAATATACAGAAATTTGGATGTTACTGACCAAATTACATGAGTCATATAATTTATTAGTCATGTCCAGTAGTGTTATCCTACTGGTTCAGCCCAGTTCAGCCAAACCGGTGATGATAATTAGGGGTGGTTTGCTGAACTGGCAAAAACCACCCCTAGCTGCCCTTGCCTCCCTGCCCCTGCCCTTTTCTTTTTTTAAGCTTAGCTGATTCACATGGCAGAACTAGTAGCTGCACGAATCAGTTAAGTTCTGGCTTTTGCAGCACAGGGAACATGCTGTTCCCATCCATTTCTGTTCTCTGGAGCAGCGGAGGCTGTTCCTTTGGGCTCTGCGGAGGCTGCGGAGCCCAGACAAAAAGCTTCTGTGTTGCTCCAGAGAGCAGAAATGAATGGGAACAGCGTGTTCCCTGTGCTGCAAAAGCCGTGCATGCATGCACATGTGTTCTGTTCCCTCACCCAGGTCACAGCAAACTCACGTTGAACAGTGAGTCTTAAGCAAGGGAATATATTTTAGAAGCACAGAAAAGCTGTCTCTTAAGGTGAAAATCCCAAAAGCAAACATCGAAGTATAAATTACTTGTCCAGATACCGGGTGAGTACCTGGACATGTCATGTCATAATGTGTAATTTGTGTCAATTGCACAAATTATATCCAATGGTACCACGAATCACAACATTCCAACCTTCCACCTCCTATGGATGTCCATGACACCTCTTTTTTCGTTGATTTCCTGGCCAGCACATTGTTTTCCACAGCCTATTGACTGTGCTATCTGCTGATTACAAAGAAAGATCATATGGTGTGATTTCTAATGCCTCCAACCTTTTTTGTCATGGAATTTTTGGATATAAATCGTAGTGAACCTGATTTCCAATTTGACTAATAAAAAGAACAGGAAGCCTTTTTGGGTTTGGCAACATAACATTAGTTACCCTTTTGCTCTGTTTCCCATTGTTTTTCCAATATCCAGCAATTAGCAATCAAAATGTTAAAAGTAGAAAAGGGTATTTTCCAAAACTTAGTTTGGAAAACCTATCCTTGGGCCTTTAAAATCATTTTTATTCAATGTTGCTTCCAGAATTGCTGTACTAATAATTAATGGCAAGAGTTTATTGAAAACATCTGTTGTTGTTTTTTCTTCAGACTATACTTCTGTGGCATTCTGACATGTCTACCCGGTTGTGTTCTGGTACATAAGTATTGTCACAGAAAGGAATGGTTTCCTTCACTCAGCAGTTTTTGATCTAGTGTCTTGACAATATTATTAAGAGTGTGCAAATATTGAATCAAAGATTAAATTTAAAGGACTGGGAGCAGATCAAGAAGTTCTAGAGACTTGCGAACATGTACCAAAAACAAATTCCTTGTGTGTCCAATCACAGTTGGCCAATAAAAATCCTATTACTGGAAAATGAGAAGCCAAAACATGCTGTTCTGTTTTTCCTTATCATAATTAATTATTTTGACTTAGGTAGAAGGAATGACTAAACACATGCATGACACATGCATGTTACCAAATCCAAACAGTTTTGAATGGCTTACATCAAGAAATAATGGTAAAGTAGGTGGGCTTTCTAGAATGTGGTTTGATGATGACTGTTACAGGTTAAGAGCAGATCTAAGAGCCGCAGTCAAGAAAGTTAGCTGGTCGAGACAGGATGGTGACTATCTAAATATGGTCCAATTTAGGAGATTGTACAAATCTCTCCTGACAAATAAGAAAAGCTGTTATAATGCCAGAATATGGAAAGAGATAGAAAGGACAGCTAAATTTTGGTTCCCTACGGCCTTCTGGCATATGATAGCAGGCACATTAAAGCAGTGATCTCCATTCATGGACACTGACATCTCAGCAGTGAAATGGGAGAAATATTTTGTCGCTTTATTTGATGGTAATAATACGATGAATGCCCCACAACTGGAAATCCTGCAGCAGGAACTAGGGAAATGTCCGGAATGGATGCCTGTTACTTCTGCTGAAGTTAAATTTATAACCCAGTCTCTAAAGGCCAGGAAGGTCCCTGGAGAGAAGCTGTTGCCTCCAGAGCTCTTTAAGTCCAACATTAATTTCTGGGTGCCGGTGCTGGCGGCACTGTTTACCTATATCAATAGAGTAGGGATAATCCCTGAAGGGTGGAGATTAGCCATAGTCCTTCCAATTTTTAAGAAAGAGGGCAGAGCCGCCCCAGCTAACTACCGACTTATTAGTCTTCTTAATATATATCAAAAATGTACACAAAGCACCCATTAAACAAAATAGAGGAGTGGTGTATGGAGAAGGAAATTCTGGCAAATGAGCAGGCAGATTTTAGACCAGGCAGGTCTACAGTCGATAACTATTTTGTCCTTTCCCACTTAATTAGCAAATACAAGACTCAAGGAAAAATGCTGTATGCTGCCTTTATTGACCTTACTGCCACTTTTGATTCCATTGACAGGAACCATCTATGGGGGAAGCTACAGGTCAAGGGGATGGATCCCAGACTTATTATGTTGATTAGGATTCTATATACCAACACAGAAATAAGAGTCAGATACGTAGCAAATGCGGCCTCGACAAACAGTATACTGACAGTCAGAGGAGTGAGGCAGGGCTGCTTGCTGGGCCCTATTCTTTTTAACTTTTATACAAATGATATTCCAGCTGATCTTGAAGATCCTTCAACACATAGCCCCAAGATAGGTTCAAAATTTATTAATGTGTTAATGTATGCCAACAATCTAGTGTTGCTTTCCAGAACCCAAATATGTATGAAGAGACTCCTTGCCAAGTTGTCGCGTTATTGTACTAAAAAATTTTTGATTATAAATATAGCGAAATCAAAAGTTCTGGTTTTTGGCAACAAGAACAAAAAGCACAACTGGCATATTAATGATACAAAGATCGAGCAAGTTACCCAATAAACCTATCTTGGAGTCATTTTTTCCAGTACAGGTAGCTGGACTCCTCCTCATCAGTACCTTTCCCAGAAAGCTAGGGCTGGGGCAAGCCTAGTATCACAATTAAGCAAATGTGTTCAATCAACCTCAATTCTGCCAATTCGTAAAGTCTTTCAGGCTAAGCTTGTCTTGATCATGTTATATGGTGCCGAAATCTGGGGGTTTAAAGAGGCTGCCATACTGGAAAGAACTCAAAATAATTTATTAAGAAGGATGCTGGAGGTAAATAATTCCATCTCAGCAGTGGCCTTTAGAGCTGAACTAGGATGTTTTTTGCTGTACACGTTTGCAATCACTAGGGCAGTAGCCTACTAGCTAAAATGACTCAGATGGAACCTGGTAAACTTCCCAAAATCTGCCTAGAGGTACAGCAGTTCTCAGATCCTCAAAGCCACTCTTGGCTAACTCAGCTGTCAGAGATCCTGAACTGATATGACTTAGCGTTTCCACCATGTGGTACACTGAAGCAAGTTAAACAACCGATTAAGGACGTTCATGGACAAATGGACATAGCAACTTTGTTAACTAATAACTCCCTCAAGCTATTGAAAGCTGTTAAAACAACCTTTATGCTGGAAAAAATATTTATACCTAGAAATGCCATCACTGGAAAGAGGATTGCTTGTTAAGTTTATACTTGAACTTCTAGATACTAATGTTAAATTTGGCCGCTATCAGAAAATCCCATATAATGAAAGGATATGCGTATGTGGGGCAAATGCTATAGAGGACACAGTGCACATAATATTTGAATGCAGACTGGGGGAGCAAGAAAGCGCTATCTGACCCCAATTGTAAATAAATTTGCCCATTGGGATGTAAGGCATAAGTTAATATTTCTACTGAAGGCAGACTCTCCTTCCCTAACAAGGGCAATCACTGCCTATCTTAAAAGGATGGCAGTAACACGAGCCAGTCGTGTTGAAAATAACTTTGTTGACTGTAGGAAAGATGAGTTGATTTAGAGGGAGTTATGGTACTTAGTTTATTTTAGCCTATTGTAGATCCTAGTCATTGAATATAGATACTGACTCCTGAAGAATATAGATACAAGCTCCTGAAGTTTTATATATATACTGTATATACCTGAATATAAGCCGACCCGAGTATAAGCCGAGGTACCTAATTTGAGGCCTGGAAACTGGAAAAGTTAATTGACTTGAGTATAAGCCAAGG
>JANHFR010006316.1:82678-96733 GCA_032468015.1 Mimophis mahfalensis | reverse complement strand
TGCGTTGCAGTAATCAAGCCGAGAGGTCACCAGCGCATGAGTGACTGTACGAAGGGCGTCCTGGTCCAGATAGGGTCGCAATTGGCGCACCAGGTGAACCTGGGCAAAGGCCCCCCTGGCAACGGCCCCCACGTGGTCTTCCAACGTAAGGGACATGTCCAGAAGGACCCCCAAGTTGTGAGCCCTATCTATAGGGGGCAACACCTCACCCCCTATAGTCAAAGATGGAACTGGATACCAGAGGACGCCGGTAGGAACAGCCACTCAGACTTGGCGGGATTCAGACGAAGCCTGTTCCTCCCAATCCAGATCTGAACCGCCTCCAGGCATCGGGACATCACCTCGAGGGCATCCCTGGGCTGGTTTGGGGTGGAAATAAAAAGTTAGTTTAGTTAGTTAGTTAGTTAGTTAGTTAGTTAGTTAGTTAGTTATCTATCTTCATAAGTATTGAAGATCTGGTCATTATTCTGTCCCTTGCAATATCACCAGGTGAAAGTGACAGTTGCCATATTAGGTAGAGAAATTAGCAGGGGAAAATATACAAAGTGACTTATTCCCACATGTATCCCACAACACTATTAGCTTTTTTAACAATTTAGATCAGGGGTCTCCAACTTTGGCCAGCTTGTTGGCTGAGGAATTCTAAGAGTTGAAGTCCACAAAGTGGACAAGGTTGGAGACCCCTGGCTTAGATCATTCACCCATTTTGGAAGCAAACTAAACTAAGACATTGGCATTCATAGATACAAAATTGTTTAAATGTTTATAACACTGGTCACCCAGCTCTAAATAAGATCTAAAATAGCTGTGACATTCAGTTCTGTATAAATTTTGCTTTGGATTTTATTGTGTTTTTTCCCCCTCTCTCAAGACCAGAGTAGCCTTAGGAGATTGGGACTTGAAGCAAAGAAATGATAAAAGGACTGCTTAATCTACTTCTTCCTGGCAATTCCCACACACACCCAAGAATAAACCACAGCTACTCAGAATCAGCCATTACATAATTTTTCTCTCCTCTTAACCTTCTTTAGGGTACATCGAGTTTGGTCATCAGCAGGTCACAGAAATAAGTTGCATGATTGGAACATCATTCCCCTGGAGATTAGACTTGTTCCAATCCTATTGGCTCTCTGTGAGGTCCTGCAGATCTACCTCTGTTACTGAGCTTTGGCTATGTAGTTGAATCCATATTGTGGTTATGTTGATTAGAATTTGGTTTTATTTCAAATCCTATATAATGTTTCATTACGTTTTTTATTCGCAGTTAACTGCCCAGAATCAATATAGCACAGGTAGGTACATACATTCAATAAATACGTAAATAATAGATAAAATGATAAAGACATTAAACTAAATCAATTCTTAAGTGGTGATCCTGCCTTTGGGACCTTTATAGACTGAATATTTGTCACATATCAAATCTGATCTTTGATTTAAGGATGGGATTATTCCATTTGAATAGAAATTAATCTATATTTCTAATAAAGGCCAATAGCCCTGTTGATTTTGCTTTCCTTAGCAAACGTTTAATGATGAAATGTTTTCCAAAAATCTTTTGCAACAGTGTTCCACATAGTTGAAGAGTTTTGAGTGGATCACCTCAGATACTTGGGAAAAATGGGACTATTCTTCAGCTACACTAAATGTTTTATTTTTTAATATTCTGCTGTCTATCTGAATCACCTCCAATGCCTTTCTACTCCCCTTTAAGTGGAGGATGAAAGTAATAAACTCCAGAGAGTGAAGGAAAATGTCACCCTAAGAGTGTTGCCATGTTGGCTTTTAGGTAGCACTGAACTGAACTGCTGCTCCTTGAAACAAGAGGTCTTTTGTTGATGCAAATTTAAAGACTAATCTTTCACATAATATCAAAGGACTTTGATCTTGCATTAACTAATTTACAATCTACACAGAAGCTATAAAAGCCAATTTTTTTTATCAACCTCTTAATTAAGTCAGAACTGTCATTGAAATAATGTGCTCTTCTCTTAGATATTCTATAAATAACATTATCCATCTGAGAGAGAGAAATGATTGCCAAATGCAATCACTTTTCATGTAGTCTAGAAATAATCATCAAAGTGTTTCTGGCAACTAATTGTGATGCTCTCTCTGGGGACCCTTGCCCCTGAGACCCATGCAATCTACACAGAATCCTACAGTAAGGCAGCCATTTTTATTTTTAAAAAATGTCATTTTATAAAAAACATGGTTACCAAGAAAATTATATTGAGCCAAGAAGTATTTTCCTTGCTGCTGCATAACAACATGCCATTGACATGCCCAACAACCATGTTCTCGTAGCAGCAGATTTACCACTTTGTAAGTTAAAAAAAAAAGGTTTTGTGCTTCTCACATTGATTCACTATGTAGAAAGAAAAAGCTCAGGAGAGAATAGGAATCTATTTTTGAACATGCCTACCAGGACTAAAATGTAGAACTAAAATGTCCAAATTGCCCTCAGAATGGGAATGTCTACTGAGCCCACTTGTAACAGAATAATTCTTAGATGGAAATTCTCTATGCTGGACAAACATCATTTCCTTAGCCCTAAAATTTCAATCTAACCAGGCAGAATTTGGCAGGACAATTTTTCACTAGTCTCATTGGGTTTTAAAATGCTTTCTCTTGTTGACAACTAGTGAAAATATATAACTCAGTTCCAGGGGTTTCATTTATTTTCAGTAGAGTGCACTATGGAGGGGGAAGTCCACAATGCCTTATATGTCATTAGTTCACAAGAAGCATAGGTTTGCTCTTAGATGTATAATGGGGAAAAGGGGAACTGCACATCAACTAAGGACATATTGTTTTAATCAGCAGTTTTAATTAAAGAATCAGTTCAGTTTAATTTGAAAATGATCTCACTCAAATGATTCAAATTACCGTAATTTTAAAATTCAAATTGATCAATGACTCAATCATTTGAAAGTATGTTGCATATGAGCAAAACTCCATCAAATCTCCATCAAAAATTACACTGATTCAGAAGCATCTGATTGAATTTGACATATTCTGTTCCAAAGTTTGATTCAACTGAATCACTTTCAAGTAAAATATTTAATTCAAAGTGTTATCAGCTGTAGTGGAGAAGCATATTGCATCAGCATTTTATCTCATTATGTACAGTACATGCATATTGTATAACATGCCATGATGAAATTGTCATGTATAGTTGGAATACTTTTAATATAGATGTCAAAAATATATAATTTATTTGGCTTAATATATAGTTTACTTTTTCAGATACTATATAGACAAAAAAAAATCCACTTAATTTGGTTAAAACAATCTTCCAAAATACAACTTCATTGGTAGCATAACCTTTTAAGTAACTAGTTTTTAGTTGCTGCAGAGCAGAGCAAAATCAAAGAGAAGGATGTTTTGATTAAAATAAATTAGTGTGTTTATTAAGATTTCCTGAGAACTGATTTCTTACTCTATCAAAAGCATATCCTGCATAATAACTACTATAAATAATTCATGTGACATTAAGTACAAAATATTCATGTAAATAAATGCATAACATAGTAAAACTCAATAATATTTTTATGGGATAAATGTAATTAGCAATGGGAAGATGCATTAATCTAAAGCAATCTTCATTTACTGTAAAGTGTATAAATAAAGCAAGATTTAAGGTACGATTTTATTTACTACATTCCCATTAAAGTTAGGTACTCAGTTTGAGAGTTATTTTAGACATTGGTTCTGTGATGTGGGAGACAGCCTGATTTAAGTTTCAGCTCCACTCCTCAATGTTTAATCTAAATCCAGTTCTTTATTTAGAAATCCTAATCAGCATGAATGCCTTTGACTATCCACTACAAATCAGCCCATGATAATGCATTTTCTTGTTGGCAGAAATGGAAATAAATTATTGGTATGGTAAAACTGAATGGCATGAACAAATGATGGAAAAATAAGTAGAATGCAATGCAGTCTTTAAAGGATTAGAAGAAAGGTGAATGATTTCCCTCTTTTCATCTTTTGAGTTGTTGGAGATTTTGTTAAGAATTTCAAGAAATCATAGTTACTAGAAAAAGATTCAGTTCAAAGACTTCCACACCTAAGCTGGCAAGTAATACATAGGCCTATAGTAACTTTCAATATGAGGAAGATATAGAAAGATCAGTATGCAGATTTTCCAAACAAGTATATTGTGCTATTCCCTCCCTGATTTTACAAACATCACTATAGATGTAGTAAATAATAATGAAAACTGAATTCATCCTGATAAATTATTTCTTTAACATCCCTCCCCAAAATGCTCTGATAGGGAGGCCCTGTAATAACGTTCATTGTGATTTTATTCAATCAACTAGTCATCCTGGTATTTTTTATTATTATTTGAAAAGCTTGAGGACAAATTGCATTGATTTTTGCAGACAGTTGAGACTTCTATTAAGTTCTGGTTACAGACCAGTTGTATTTGACATTTAATGAAACTGGGGTATTCTCCTAATTCCTACCCATCACAATAAAATGTTTTTCAACACCTTTAATGCTCAAGCAACTGAACTGATAGAAGAGCCAATCATAAAACCAATATCCCATTATTCATTATCTTTCATGCATCTATTTCTATCTCAAATCTACTGTCTATGTCTGTGTTGCAGAAGGCTATAGAACAGAACAAGTCAATTTTATCAAACTATGATGAAGATAGCCACTGCATAATGGCTCAGCAGTTAAAGAAGCTGAGCTTGTCAGCTGGAAAACTGACAGCTTGGGTTCGAGACCCCAGTACTGCACAACAGGGTAGGTTCCTCTTCCTGCCCCAGCTTGTGCCCACCTAGCAGTTTAAAATGTGAAAATGCCAATAGATTAATAGTTATCACTTCAGTAGGAAGGTAACAGCATTCCATGTGCCTTTGGTGTATAATTATGCTGGCCACATGACCACAGAAAATGTCTTCTGACAATACTGACTCCTTTGGCCAAGAAATGGAGATGAGCACTGTGCCCTGGAGTCAGACATGACTGGACAGAGAAATGTTTACCTTTCTGATGAAGCAGATTATTATGACTCCCATTTAACAGCTGGTTTAAGGTGCGGACATAGATTGGGGTGGGTTTCAAATTTTTTAACAACTGGTTCTGTGGGTGTGGCTTAGTGTGTGTGCTTAGTGGGCATGGCTAAGGTGGTAATGTTACTGGGCAGGCATAGCCATAGCAGTAGCATTATAGCAATAGCATTTGATTTATATACCACTTATCAGGGCTAGGTGGTCATGTGACTGGGTGGGTGTAGCCAGTGGTGGGATTTAAATAATTTAACTGGTACTCTGCCCTAATGACCAGCTGGGTAGGCATGGCTGGGTGGTCATGTGACTGGGCATGGCCAACCCAACATCATTCACATCAAGGGGTGCTTCTCCTCGCCTGGCCTCTTGGGACTGTGGGGATGCTGCAATGTGAAGATTGGAGCCATGGAGCACTTTAAAGATCATAACCAAGACCTTGAATCACACCTGGAAGACCATCGGAAGCCAATGCAAGCGTGCAGGAGAGGTGTAACATGGGAATGCCAAGGCACCCCATAAATAACCTGTGCAGCCACATTCTGCACCATATGACTTACCTATATCCGAAAAGTCATGGGAACAGTTTGTGCGATTTTGCTGCACTTGCATACCAAATGTGAACCAGTTTCAACTTTGCCATTGCAAAGTCAACAGTTCGGATTGTCAGTGGATTTTGTATCTTTGCTTTCATGGCATTAGTTTGTAGTGCTTGTTCTTGAGCAGCAACTATCAAGCCTTCTGTTTCTTTCTTGATGGTTCCCATCTTAAGCCATGCCCATGTCAAATTTTATCACATTCTCCTTCAATGTTTTTCAAGTGCTGTCCATGCAAAGCTTTGGTTTTCTATCTATTAAATCTGTCATCCAGCCATTTTTCCTTATATTCTGCCTTTGTTTTTGTTTTTATAATCAGAGGTGGTATTCAGCCAGTTCCAACAGGTTCCAGAGAACCGGTAGCGATAATTTTGACTGGTTCGGAGAACTGGCAAATATTACTTCTGTTTGGCTGACACTGGCAAATACCACCTCTGATTGGCCAACAGCATAGCCACACCCACTAAGCCATGCCCACAGAACCAGTAATAAAAAAATTTGAATCCCATCACTGTTTATAATGTTCTCCATTTGCACAGCTTGCAGTAGTTTTTCTCTAATTTGGTTCACATAGTCATTCAAACTTTGTTTCTCTTCTTCTACAGGTTGATGGATTTGCAATAGTCCTCTGCCCCCTATTCTTCTTGGCAGGTACAAACTGTTGATGTCACTTCATGGCAAGGGTGAGTTCCTACTGGTTTAAAAACCGGTTTGCTTCATGCACGCATTTTATGTGTGCACGTGTGCTTTGCGTGTGTCACATTCTGCAAAAACACCAGCTGAGAAGTGCCAGAGTCAAAAAAAAAACAGCTGATTGGTGCAGCAGCATGAATCAGCTTTTTTTCGGCTCTTCTGCACCTCACCTGGTGTTTTAGGATAGTGTGACGTGCACACAGCACGCATTTGGCACAACAGGTTTACCCAAACCGGTAGCTAATTTTAACAACCAGTTCACCCAAACTGGTAACAAAGTTAACAAACGGTCTGCCCAAACTAGGCCGAACTGGTAGAAACCCACCCCTGCTTTGTGGGTGTAAAGCATGGTACCTATTCAATAGTTTACGTGTTTTCCAGTCCAAGTTTTCCAGTTCAGCCACAGTCCAGTTGATGATTCCAGCTGGGTAGCATATCACTGCAACTGCTCTTGTATGAATGGCTTTAATTATTTCCAGCATTCAATTTTGATTTTAATATTTTGCAGACCCTCCTGATGTATTCATTTTGCATTGACTCTGACTTTTCCATTCAAGATGTTATCTGCTTCCAATATGCCTAGGTATTTGTAACTTTCATCTTTTGCTAATGCTTTCATGATACTTCCATTTCCCAATTCTATTCCTTTTTTTTTTCATTTTTCCACACTGCGTGGATATTATATTATATACTTTATTCATTAAACAGGAAACTCAGTCAATTGAACATTCAAAAGTGCATCACAAATACCATTGACTGATGCTAATGGTTGATACAGGTGGTTGCCAGAAACCTATATTATTATTATTATTATTATTATTATTATTATTATTATTATTATTATTATTATTATTATTATTAGAATTAGAATTAGAATTAGAATTAGAATTAGAATTAGAATTAGAATTAGAATTAGAATTATTATTAGAATTATTATTAGAATTATTATTACCTATTAATTAAATGTATTAATCCAAAAACTGAAAGTATTACCATTTCCAAATTTGTATAAATAGTCAGTCTGCAACTCTTCTAAATTTCTCATTAATCTAATAGAAATCCTTATCAATATTTTTAAAGAGTATTGCTCTATTCATTAGGACTGTGGAACCATTCATAAAATGCCCACAGAAGTGCATTTCAGAGCTATTGTGGCTTCCAGTGCTCTTCAAAATCAAGTGAAGGGTAATAAAATTATATAGGAAGGTTTACCTGAAATTGTACATAGAATTTTGAAATGCACCTGCTTGTATGAAACATAATTTATTTTTTGATTTGGCTTGATATTTTATTTATTTTTATTTTACAGGAATCAAGCATTTGTAATATGATGAAAGAAGATGGAAAACAATATTGTCAATCCCTAAAAAAACATTTTAACCTGACATCATATTTTGAATAGTCCCTTGACATCATAAATGGTGTATATTAAAACAGAGAAAAATGGAACGCTGCATCTTCTACAAATACTTAATAGGAAGATCTGCAAAAGAGTACATCAGAAGTCTTGCATCAGATTTGGAAAAAATGTATACGTTTATTTGTTGAGCTAAATTTCAGTGCACATAAAATATACTAGATCCTAAGTAGAATAAAAAGATAGCTTTTGTGGATACTTGTATTGAACATGACTCATGGAGAAGATCTTGTCTCTGAGATGCACCAGGATTCCATTGTTCTAACTTACTTAGAGGGATTACTAATGCATCAGACAGCTGGAGATTCGGGTTCTGTGGTTGACAAAAAGCCTACTAGTAATGCTGAAGATCAGAATTTCAGCGTTTCTGGAAATGCATCTCCCAGCTGTCAGAGAGATGGTGCTCCTAACACACATACATATAGAAGTTCTGGCATGTTGCATCATAAAAAGGCAAGATTGCTACAGTCTTCTGAAGACTGGAATGCTGAAAACAAAGGGCGATTGTCTGCCTCTCTTGTGGATATAAATGAGAAAAAGGAAGTTTTGTTGGCTGGCATGGTTGAAAATGTGCCTAAAAGCAAGCAAGATAGCACATTGCTGGCTTCCTTACTACAGTCATTTAGCTCTAGGTTGCAGAGTGTTGCTTTGTCGCAACAAATTAGGCAGAGCCTTAAAGAGCAAGGATATTCGCTCAGCAATGATTCCTCACAGGTAGAGAAAGACTTGAGGTGCTATGGTGTTGCATCCAGTCACTTGAAGACTTTGCTAAAGAAAAACAAACTGAAAGATGAAAAACTGGAGACTGGTCTGCCAGAGCTAACAACAAACCTAGTTCAAGATCGGTTTAAAGAATCTACACATTCAGGACAGAGTGGTTCAAAAACAATGAATGAATCACTTTCTTGTGCTGCAAGATTACAAGCTGTTGCAAGCATGGTAGAGAAAAGATCTAGTCCTGCTGCATCCCCTAAACCAAGTGTTGCCTGTAGCCAACTTGCTTTGCTCCTTTCAAGTGAAGCACACTTGCAGCAGTATTCCAGGGAACATGCTCTAAAAGCACAAAATGCCAATCAAATTGCAAGTGAGAGACTTTCTGCTATGGCAAGATTAAAAGAAACTCTTCCTCCAAAAGATGGTGGTCATTTTAAACTATCAAAAGGAATGGAAAGCCATTTGAATGGTCAGGCAAGATGTTCAAACAAAACAATAACCAATAAAAGCAATATCACAAATTTTCAGAGTCATACGGGCATGATTCATTCATCTCCGAAAATTATAAACTACAAAACATCAGAAAAAAGTCATATGAAACCACCTACTAACAGTAGTTTGCTTTTGCACCTCCTGAAAAATCATAGTACTACTAAGCAGACCAAATGCTATGAACAAAATGACAGGTCCAGTATTTTTGAGGAAAGCAGTACACCAACTACTGTTGATGAATACTCTGACAACAACCCAAGTTTTACAGAAGATGATAGTAGTGATGATGAGAGTTCCCATTCAAATTGTCTTCCTATAGATTTGTCTTTCAAACAAAAATCAAATACTCAAGATTCAGGGCAGACAACTTCTCTAGACAATTTAACTCAATCCTTGTTTCATAGTTGGGAATCAAAAGCCTCATGTCTGGAAAACATAGAAGAAAAGGATACTTCTAAAAATACAAAATTGAATCCTCATCAAAAAGTAACTTTACTGCAATTGCTACTTGGTCATAAGGAAGAAGAAAACTCACCAAAAGTTAAAGAAACTGAAGGAACATTAGTGCCAGCTGATGTAGCGAAATTTAATTTTCCAATGACTAACAGAACTCCTATTACTGACTCCTCTAATACTAACCGAATAATTCCAGTACATACTCCTCCTTTGCAAACATCTGCAAAAGCAGATTCACCTATCAACCTTTCACACAATTCTCCTTTAATGATAAAATGTAATTCACCACCGTATACTTGCATCATACAGCCCGAGAGACTAACTAATCCAGCTTCTAAACACTTGATAGATCTTACTATTCACAAAGAACTTCATGGTAGTAAACAAAACAAAAAAGAAACTTTACAAACACCATCATCTTTCAGTGCAAGTAAACTGTTGCAAAACTTAGCTCAATGTGGGATGCAGTCTTCCATGTCAGTGGATAACCAAAGACAAGCAAGCAAACAACTGATGACTCTTAACACTGAGAAACCAGTAGCATTGATAGATGGACTAAATACTTCCCTGCTTCATAACACATCATGCACACTTGAAAAAAACAGAATGCTCACTAATCAGTTTCTCCCAGAACAAAAACTTCCCAGTTCAGAAATCCAGAATCTGCTAGAACGACGCACTGTGCTTCAGTTACTTCTGGGAACCTCCAACAAAAATATGAATGAAACAAAGGAAAAAATATTTTTAAAAGAAGAGAGTTTACAAGATCCAACAGAAAAGGTTTTGAATGAACAAATACTAACTGTAAAAATAAAAGCTGAGCCTTCTGAGGAAGAGTCCAGTGCTCTTCAGAATTCAAATGCTCAACAAATAATTGAAAACGTTAATAAGAAATTTCCAGAAATGACTCATTCTTTAGAAAGAAATATAGCTATTTCTCCAGCATCAGAAGAATTTCAATCCCAGTCTCTTACATCTCAAGACTTTTCCTTTTCGAAGAACGGACTCCTAAGTCGATTGCTGAGACAGAGTCAGGATGGCTGCTCTGCAGATATCCTGGATAGGAGAAACCATGAACAGAGTTTTGTGGAATCAAAAAGTCACAGTATGCTCCCCAAAAAGAGAAAATTGCATTCTGATTCTTTAGAAGGTCCTTTAAAAATACTAAAAAGTAATAAAGGTAAAATATCTGATGTCACAAACAATCACAAGTCTAATGCAGATGCTTTGTATGGCAGCTGTCTTAACCAAAAAGAAACTAAATTCATCAAAACTGATTTTGAAATAAAATATTCTTCAGGTTATGGGTCAAATAATGAAAGTGAAAACAGAAGTTGGCCTAGAGAAAGTAAAGGATTTAATGTGCTAAAACAACTGCTTCTATCAGAAAATTGTGAAAAAGATATGTCTCAGCATAGAAATAATTTATCAGTAACGGATGGCAAAAAGAAAGGAAGCAAACATAACCTAACAAATAATGACAAGGCTGAATTCAGTGTATCTCCTATGCATGCTGTCATAGGGAACCCTGGGCCACCAAGCAATTGCTTGGACTACCAGACATTTCAATATTCAGTTGCTATGAAGAGTCCTGCCAGCTCTCCCTTCACCGAACATTTGGGAGGCACAATATCATCAAAGCCAGAATGTGACCAGTTTAGCATTTGCCATGTACCTAATGAAAGGGGACCTCTAAAATGGGTCATCGCTGACTCTGACAAAAATGATCTTGAGAGAGACTCCCCAAGACTGACCCAAACTAATCCAATATTGTATTATATGTTACAAAAGGGGGGGAACCCTATTAATATTCAGGAAGCCCATAGCAAAGATACTTGGAGAGATAAATCTTTTATAGAAAATTCATCTTCTGTCACAATGAAGAAAGAGTTGTCTCCTGTCACAGAATGTAAAACATTTCCTAACACAAGAAATGCATACATTAGCCATTCAAATAATGTGTCCATTCAACACAACGGAGAAGTATATGGACTCTTAGAAAAGGTATTAACAATAAAAAAAGAACCTGAGTAGGTTAAAATCTTACAAAGTGTTTACAATCAGGTTTCAATATTTTCTTTGAATAAAATAATGTAAATCTAGCATGATTTGAGAAGAGCATGGTATAGCTATGGTTTTATTTGATGAAATTTTGTTGCTGATATTTAAGATGCATACAGCTTTTGTTCTTTATTTTTGTTTTACTGGAAATTTATCACAATACATGTCATCATGACTTGTTAATTATATAAATGCCCATGAGTAATTTGCAGCTGGATTGTACTCAGTGAGTAACTGCTATTGCTGTCCATGCACATAAGTATGTGCTTATGTAAACCCATAATATTTTCCTTACATGTTTCAAAACCATGAAAGTGATAAATCACAAACATTTCAAAAAGCTGTATGTGATTTGTACACATGGCAAACAAAAGAAATCATATGAGCAAATTTATTTATATATGTCTGGACAAGTGTAGGAATAAGTATAGAGGCAAAAGCAACTGCAGTAGGGTACGTAAAACAGGATCTTTTGGGAGATACTGGTGTTACTCATGCAATGTAGTATCATTTAAATGTAAGGTAGAATTGCATCGTTCAACATTATATATTTTCTCTTCTCTCACAACTGAGCTACCATCATCTTGTATTGTCTGTTCATTTATAAAATGTGAAGAATATTTTTATATATATAAAGGGATCATCATCCAGGCCAAGTCATTTATTTGTTCTTTTTGTAATAATTATCAGTGTTAAGTAGAGAATTGTATACAATGAAATTTCTAGTGCTTCCAAATGACTTGTAATTTGTGTTTGCATAATTGGACAGAGCCACAAGAAACACTGTCTTTAGTTGCCTTTCCTAGACATTCAGCTGAAATAAATTAAAATCTAGGTTGTAACTTTAAAAAAAATAAGCTGAATCATAAATTACTGGCAGTAAAAGATAAATCTCTTTCACTACTTTTGATTGTTTATTTATTTACATTTATTCAAATTTTCCAGGGAAATTAACATATGAATAAAGTTGAAAGATTCTAGACTCATGCTTAAAAATATGATAGTCAATCTATCATTGTGATCTATTTTTCATGAATTCATATATATATAAAAGATTTATATAGCTAAGATGAAAGATGTATAAATTATCAAATGATCTAAACCAGCTCATGGTCATTTTTAAACTTTTTTTATCCTAGCAATAAGAAAGGAATTGTAAATTGGAAGAACTGAATGCTTTTAATATTTAAATGCCTTAAAATAAATAAACTCTAAATTTGACTACAGAACTGGAAAATATTCTAAAGTAAATAAATTAAGCATCTACTAGTGTGAAAGATGTTGTTTTATTGATTAATGAAATTCCAGATGCCTAGAAGAGAAAGTGGCAAGAAACATCATTAATAAATGTAGTTGTTGGTTTAATTTATCCCACTAGACATGAAATACATGTTAAACAGATTACAAAGCTAAATAAAAATATTTTTTTAATTTAGATTAGTTCCAATGAAATTGTGGATTGTTTAAAATTCTGTATAATTATAATTTTGAAGTATCAAGGTTACTGGTACTTTTATATATAATTTTCTGCATTTCTTTTCAAACACATTAGTTGGTACACCTTTTATTGTGATTCAATCCAGATCAGTTCAAGTCTTCCACAGATTTGGGTAAAATTGCATTTGACAAAAAGCCAAGTCTGGTGCAGCTCAGCTGAACAGATTCAGCTATGTTGAAAATATGTGTGTAATAGTTATTATTGACAGACTAAACTTTTATATAAACAGATACATATCATTGGATATACAACATTTTAACTAAAAAAACCCCGAAAGGTTATTCTGAGAGTAAATGAGAAGGCTACTCTAGAAATTTATTTCCACAATAACCTGTATGTCATCAAATAAATTATGAATAAAATGTAAATAGCATAACATCCTTCAGTTGTTTCCCAGAAACTGCCATTATTTCTTGAGAAGTTAGCATTATATCCAGGTGCCATCAGTAACTTTATTTTCATAATTTCATTTAACTCTCATTACAGCTATTATATGACCCATAGCAATAGCAGCAAATTATAAGTCTTGCTTCAATTCTTAAGTGTAATATTGAAGTTCAAGTCTTATGCTCATTATAGATGCAAAAAAACCCCAATCAAATTAAATTGAACTTTTTGTTTAGTACCGTAGTGTTTGTAAAACATGGACAATGTGTTTTGTTTTTAAATGGAACAAACACATTGTGCCTTGGAAGTTCTGCTGAATTATTCCAGGTGACTGTGATTCAGCAGAAGTGAAACCCAGATATTTTGGTTATTGTAGATTTCATCAAAACTCAAGTCTGGAAGTCTCTTACAAGACAAATAGTGTAAAGTCTACTGTTCCTTGTTCTTTTCTCCTTTATCTTCTACATGGCCTGTACAGCAGGCCATTTACCAATCTTCCCTATACCATTTTTTCTCTACTTCTCATTATGCTATGCTTGAAGGCAAGTACATCAGCAGCGTTAAAGAGAGCTAATGAAGGGATGATTTGGGAAGATACAGAGGGTGGGCATTATAAATCAGTAGGCAGAGTTGAACTCAAGGATATTGGTCTAGGGCAGTGGTAGGCAAACTTGGATCTTTTATGACTTGTGGACTTCAACTCCCAGCATTCCTGAG
>JANHFR010006316.1:10339-25315 GCA_032468015.1 Mimophis mahfalensis | reverse complement strand
AATAGAATAGAATAGAATAGAATAGAATAGAATAGAATAGAATAGAATACAACAGAACAGAACAGAACAGAACAGAATTCTTATTGGCCAAGTGTGATTGGACACACAAGAAAGTTATCTTTGTTGCACAAGCTCTCAGTGTACATAAAAAATAAAATACAGTCATCAAGAATCATAAGATACAACACTTGGTGATAGTCATTGATTACTAATAAGGAATCAAATCATACTAGGAAACAAACAAAACAATATAAATTGTAAAGATACAAGCAACAAGGTTATACTCATAAGTGGGAAAACATAGGTACTAGGAAGGATGAGAAGAGAAATAGTAATACAGTCTTAGTAAATAATTTGAGAGTATTGTGGGAATTAGTTGTTTAGCAGTTCTGGTGTGCGGTGCCCTATAGCATCATTTTGAGGATAGAAGTTGAAACAATTTATGTCCAGGTTGTAAGGGGTGTGTGGATATTTTCACTGCCCTCTTTTTGACCCGTGCAATATACAATGCAGGTCCTCAATGGAAGGCAGGTTGGTAGCAATTGTTTTTCTTCAGTTCTAATTATCTGCTGAAGTCTGTTTGGTTGCAGAGCCAAACCAGACAGTTATAGAGGTGTAGATGACAGACTCATTAATCCCTTTGTAGAACTGAATCAGCAGCTCTTTGAGCAGTTTGAACTTTCTGAGTTGGCACAAAAAGATCATTCTTTTTGTGCCTTTTTGATGATGTTTTTGATGTTAGATGTCCATTTTAAGGTTGGAGATATGATAGAACCTAGAAACTTGTCTCTACTGTAGATACTGTGTTGTCTAGTGTTGTAAGAGGTGGTTGTATAGGAGGGTTTGTCCTAAAATCTACTACTATTTCTACCGTTTTGAGAGTATGTAGTTCAAATGTTCTGGTTGAACCACAAGGTTAGTTGTTCAACCTCCTGTCTGTATGCAGATTCACCATTGTCTAGATTGAGACCAATCACTGTTGTGTCATCTGCAAACTTGCTAAAGCACATTGCTAAAGCACTGTTGCTAAAACACATTGTAAGCTGCCCTGAGTCTTCGGAGAAGGGCGGGATATAAATGGGATTAAAAAAAAAAAAACTTCAGTATTTTAACAGAGGGATCTTTTGAGATGCAGTCATTGGTATATAGAGGGAAGAGAAGGAAAGAGAGCACACAGCCCTAAGGAGCTCCTGTGCTAATTATACAGGTGTCTGATGTAATTTTGCCTAGCTTCACCTGCTGCTTCCTGTCTGTTAGGAAGCTTATGATCCATTTACAAGTGTGGTCAGATACAGCCAACTGATTTAGTTTAGTTAGAAGAATATCTGGAATGATGGTATTGAATGCTGAGCTGAAGTCTACAAAGAGGTCTATAAACTAATCTATAGTAATTATAAAATCCACAACTGAAGTCTAACCAATTTAAACAAGAATGGTTTCCATTACTTTCATTATTTCATTACAAGAACGGTCATTATTTAGAAATCATATTTAACATTAATCTAAACTTCTTCCTCACTTTGAAATTTAATATATCTAAATTATCTGAGTACTAAACATTTCTATTGCATAAATACCACTGTGTCCAATTATTATCTATATTCTATAATGTGTTTGTAGTTTATAATACAATAAAACAATTAACCAGGAGTAAAATCAGATTTCCTGGTTTCCCAATAAAGCTAAGGCGGCCCTTTGAGCTAGAAAATCGAGTCACATGAGTTTTAAGCATCATTATTTATAATATTATATTAGAGTAGAGTAGAAGTATGTAAGAAGAAAACTGTGAAAATAAAACATTAATAAAACAGAATGACTGTGCTTAGCTCAAAAGAGTTAGGATAAAGTCTTTGATAAATTGAGGAATCTGTGTTTTTAGACCATTAAATCACTTTGAAGAAAAAAGTCTAAGTTTTAAAAAGGAAATATCACAAGTTACATGCTATGTATCTGAGGTTGCTTCCTCTACATATTGTGATATTCATATTGGAGGTTATGCTGTAAATTATGTAGCTTCAAAGATGTTTTTACATTTCACTTCTACATTGCATTCCAAATTTACGGGTGAGACTATGGAACCAGGATCACTCTACCTTAGAAAGTTATGGACAACAGCACAAGCAATCAATAAGCAATTGTCTGCAGCTCTTAGTACAGTGAGCCCTTGATCAATGAAGTAACAAAAAGAGATAAAATACTTTTAACAATCTTGGAATGACTTCCTGTTCAAAGAAATCAGCTTATATTCTGTGAAATCATTCACACTGAAAATTCCTTCCTTCCCTTTGTTCCTAGTAGTCTCCTACTCTACTTGCAACATGGTTTTACTTATTAGCTTATCTTCCAAATATCCTAATTAAAAATGTCTTTATTCCTTTACTCATTATTTGCTTATTGAAGATTATGTATAACACATCTCCACATAAAACTACAATGACTTTAAGGACAACAGAATGTCTAGATTCCAGTAGTTTGGGGGCTGTGGGCTGCAGCTGTTATAAGCCCTGCTATATTCATGGCAGCACTCAACCTCAGGTGATATAAAGCATGCAAAAGAGATCTTTCTGTCAGTTTTATTATTTCTAAAAAGGTTCCCCTTGAAGGAGAAGAGTGACCTTGTTCTGCTGAGCTGACATGTGCCACTGAATTAATGGCTAAGCTTTGCTTTAGGGAAGCTTGCAGAAACATTACAATGCTTGCGGTTGAGTTTACTGTGCACATTAATCAGGTAAACCAAAATGATGCATCAAACATTCATTTAAAAGTAGTAAAATTCCTCTTCCCCTATCCACATACCTTAAAAAAAATCTTCCTAAGAATTAGTGAATTGTTGGCTATCACTTACAGTCAAGGGCATTGTTGCTTGGATGCAGTAAAGCAAAACTCTGAACTTTTCTTATTTCAAGGTATTAAAGATGTAAAAAAAGTTATTGAAGGGGGAGGTTGGTTCTTTATTTAATGTAAACAGTATCTTCTAGAACTTATTGCTTTAAATTCCATGTACATAAAATTTACTGGCATTATAATTCATACTAATGCATTATTAACAAGAAAATCGTTCTATCATAATAGAGAAAATACAATGGATTTAGATTAGAGTATCTGTTTCTTTTAACAATATTTCTTTCTCTATGTCTTTTAATAAATTGAGCTACATAAAATTTAGACATACATAATATTTGATAATATTATCCTGCCATATCATTTTATGGCTCTCATTGTCAAAACATGGAATTTCTTAGATATGCAATTTATACTTTCAGTTCTTCATTCCTTGTGGTAGCCTTTTTGCATAAAACAATTGAAAGTAAACTCTATATATACCATGCTACAACAACCAGAGTAAAGAGGAGAACGTTAAATATATTACTATCTATACATTATAGTACCGTGAATTAACTGAAAATAGAGTTGTTCTTGAAAGTTTGAATTTGAGATAATTTCTGAACTAGCTAATACAAAAATCATTTTCACATACAAATAAAACAATAATCATTTTCTTGAAATAAAATTATTTTAACAGAAACCAGCATCACATCAATAAATTATTAGGAGCTTCTGTTATATAAAAGATGGAATATAATAAAAGCAACCTAAAATAAAGGATCAACACAATAAAATGTGATTTCGGCTAACTAAAATGTAATTTGGGAAAGAAATAAAAACAGAATCAAATTTTTTATGTTTGCAGTTTTCACAGAACAAGAAAGAGGCATGTAGATGTTTTTCACTCTAATTTACTGTGTTGAAAATTTGAAAACTTTGCTCAGAACTCACTTTAGAAAGAAAACGGTTAAAGCTAAATGAAAATGTTTCCATCTCTCATGCAATAATAAACTCAAATTTACCTTCCTGTCCTGCAGAAGACTAGCAGTAAAACATGTGCCATATGATCATCAGTCAAACCATCAATTCCTAAGTATTTCACAAAATAATAATATAGGCCTGTCTTTTGGAAGAAATGTTTATTACATCTTTCCCCCTTCACCCATCTTCTGTTGAAAAGAAAGTATTTGTAAAATAGCTACGGTATTTTGAAAGGCTGAAATATGATATAATTAAATACAAAATATATCTTGTATTCATCTTTTGCAATTTAGTATTCTGTATTCTTAGATGATATATTGTCATGTGAAAGATGATTCTGAGAAGTATTTTGACTTCTTAATCTGATGTCAGGTCTTCAGTCAAGCATATACATTCAACACGGTTTGGTGTCTTAAATACACAAAAGGATGGTCAGGTATTTTGCAATAAAAAATGAATCCAGGTCATAAAATTGAAGCACAAATAAATAAATATGGTGAAGCATAAATAAATAAACATGGAAGGACTGATGTCTGAGGATATGATCTTGTTTCAAAGGAACATGTTGATAAAAAAAATGACTAGGTAATTCTTGCTTGTTCAGTTATTGTTTGGTTATGATGGCACTGAGAAATGAGACTGCTATGGCCACATGATTGGGATTAGGGGGCTTTGTAACCAGCAGACATTTATGATGGTTGCAGCATCACACAGTCACATGATCACAACTTTCACAACTGATTTCTGAGAAGCAAAGTCAATAAGTAAGCCTGCAAGAAGTTGTAAGTCACAGTCATGTGATGTCATGTTTAGCAATGTTGGGTACAGTCATGTGATGTTTCACTTTACAACCGTGTCACTTAGTAATAGAGTTGCTGGTCCCACTTGCTATTAGCAGTAAGTATGGATTATCTGATGGTCATATATATTTGTTTTTATTGTTAAATTACAATTGGTGGATATAAAACACAAAATATAAAATCTGTGGATAAACCTCACCCTATTCAAAGCTGAGCACAAACTATCTTTGCTTTTCGCTTTAAGGCACTATAAGATCATGGTCCACTCAGCAGCCAATCCTTTCTAAAATAAATATTGTATTTACCAAAATTACAGTCTATTAAATACTTATCTTATTCATTTTCAGTAGCAGTTTTACAAAAGCCAGACTAAGCTTATTAAGACTATATCTTTCACAAAACATTAGTGAGATACATAGAGAATTAAAATAATATAACTACGCAGCTTCACGAGCAGATCCCATGAAAGTCTCCGATATTTGAGTTGCCAGGGGTCCTTTAGGACCAAGATTCACCCTGTAGGGGAAAAGAAGAGGGGTGCATTGTCGGGGAATCGGAGGGAGTTTTTAAACTCCTGAACTGGTCCTTTGAAAGTTGCTCTGTCTGGCAACGAAGAAAAGTGGCTGCAGCCGCTATGAAGCCAGGGCCAGCCGCTGGAAGAAAGTGAAAGTGAGGGGGTGCTAGTCCGGTGAGCAATTAACATTTAAACTGAGCCTAAAGGATTTTTAAAGGATTTGACTTTGATAGAGTTCCCTGTGTATGAATGCTATCTAACTGAAAGGGAAAGTATTTTGGACTTACTTATCCAGTGGATTTGATTTAACTTTAAAGAGGATTATATTGGAGTTTGGGATTTTTTTCTTGTGTGTGCTTTTACTGCTTTATTTTTCCCCCCCTTTTTTGTGAAGTTTGGGGGGAGATACTCTTGGGAGGTGTGCATTTTATTTCCTTTTTGAGTTTTTAAGGAGTATTTATTCTCAATGTTTTGGGATTGGCTACTGTGAATTGAAATAAAGGGGGGTGTTTAACTGTTGCTGCCACCTAGAGGAAATTGTTACTGTAAGAGACATGGTGAAATTCAGCAGGGAGCATTGCATCAAGATGTGGCCTCGAAGGGTTTCTACTAAGACTGCATACTAATAAATATTAGCTCTGTGCTGGTGGGCATTTACTGATAATATTCTGCTCTCTGTGGACTGTTTACATCCAAGATTTGCTTTGAAAAAATAAGAAAAGACAGGTGGCTGGCATTGTGACTTTTGACTTGGTGTTTTCTGTTCTTTTTTTAAAAAAAAAACCCCAGATAAATAAGGTATTGTGGGAGGAAATTTATTTTATTTTTCAAATTGCTTGCTGCCTGTAAGAACTTTTCAAGGCACAGCATAAGAGCACACTTCTCCGCTTTTTTTTTTTAAAATGTGGGATAGGCATTACAGGTTGTTGAATTTATGCATTGTTTAATTCTTAAAAAATGTAAGGTCTTGACCAACTAGGCCAGGCCACACCACACTCACTCAACTGGCACCAGGCTGTCTGCTGCTAGGCAGAATTTGCTGCCCAAATGTATCCATGTGTCAATCACAGACTGAGCAGGAAGCCTATAAATATGGGAGGGTTTCCAGTCTCGTGGTTCTACAGTCATGTGGTTGCTGTAGCTGTTGACTATACTATCTGTTCTTCTCTGTATACTGACTGTCTCATGAATGATCCTGTAACTGCTTGCACAGATGTATAGACTGTAAATAAACTCCTTTCTTCTGGACAACGAATGCCCCAACCTTCTAACTCGGTTCCTGTAATCTGTTGACCTCCAAATAGTTGCAAGGTTTCCTGTTTAATTGATAAGTAGCTAGCAGAGTAAAATCTAACTCTGCATACAGACCAATCAATAGGAGAGACAGCAAAGCAGCTCCCCTCTTGAATTTAACACAAGTTAACCATGGTGGCATGCTATAAAGAGAACTTGTATAAAAAGTTCTATCATTGGCATCTCCCACCGGCCAGACTAGCGAAGATGTTTCCACGTTTGGCCCCAAATTGCTGGAAGTGTGATTTTGAACAAGGCACCTATTAGCACCTTTGGTGGATGTGTCCCTTATCTAGCAAATATTAGGACAGATTTAGAGACTGGCTCCAAGAAATAAGAGGCAAACAGGTCCAACATAAACCTGAGATCTTCCTGCTTGGAATTACTCCAGAAAAGGTAAATAAAAGTTCCTTGTATTTAATTTTACATATTATAACAGCTGCTAGGCTACTCTTTGCCCAGGGATGGAAAAGTGGGGACATACCCTCAGAAGACAAGTTGATAAGGAAAATAATGGAATGTGCAGAATTAGACAATCTAACTAAAATGTTGAGAAACAAAGGGGAATTGGATTACCATACAAATTGATCAGCATGGTTGGAAAAGAGACAAAAGAAATAAGGGGGAATGTGGACATGTATTATAGAATGTGTAAAGATATAACATATTGAAAGAGATGTACAAGGGAATTTATAGTGCAAACGTATATATGGGATATTATGGAAATGAATATTTAAAGTGTGTAAAGGATGAGTTTGTTGTTGAGTCGCTTGCTGTCAATGTCTAGGTATGATGTATTGTATTGAAATAAAAAAATAAATTAAAAAAGGAATATAATATAATATTGGAAAAAGGTCTAGAAACTTGATGTACTGTATTCTTCTAAAATTAAAATAGGATATTTATATTGGCATTGAATAATACATTAAACATCAGCACAAAACCATGTGTTCATTTTATTTATGCATTCAGCATAAATTTTTATTCAATAGCACTTAAAAGCTTTTGGAAAAAAAGAAAAGGTGAAAAGGTGTGTGTGTGTGTGTGTGTGTGTGTGTGTGTGATATGACTGACAATTGTATTGATGTTTTTAGAGACTTTTACACCAAGATAAAATATATTGATCCAAAATAAGGAACTGTAGCAAGCTAAGCAACAATATTTTCCATGTATATTATACACTGTTCTATAGATAAACGTGGATAATGGATTTTATTTTAGATGCAAACGTGATTGTAGGACCTTTTCAACTCACCAGTTAGTGAGTTATATACAGTTTTTATAATCAATCCAATCCAATTGTTTCTACCAGTAGAACCTCTGAGTCCCAGCCATCAAATAATGTTTTCTTATGAGAAGTAAGATGTACGCCAACTCTGTTGTAGTGCTTGCTCTCTGGAGTGGTATCTTCCACCCATTTTTTCATAAGCTTTGAAAAACGTGGTTGTTTTCACAAGCCTTGGGATAGGGTGGTGTGGAGCCCATTTTAGTTTAGTTTAATTTTTTCTAGTTTAGGATTGAGGGTTTCTTTTTTTTTTTCCATGTTTTCTTTTTATATGTATTGTTTTTCTTCTACACATAAGCTACTCTGAGTCCTCAAGATGTGAGAAGGCCTCAAATTGGTTCTGATTAATTATTATTAATAATAATCCATAGTGTAAATTGCAGAGCTGCTCTAATTTATTAATGCTCTCACATAGAACAGCTTACAGAGGTATGTATGCTTTTTAGGTTAGGAGTTGTGATAGCAAATGTCCATGTATTTATTCACAAAATTCACAATTCACACTCAGTTGCACAGAAACACACTTACGCTTAATTCTTTTCTTCTCACACAATCTACCCAAATACTCACCTCTCAATTCAAGGAGTAGCCTCATCTGAGACATCCAGATAATACTTTGGCTGTGAAAAGAAATAGATGACTTGGCTTCCTCCTATTAATAGTAGTAGGAAGCCAGTTTCTAGTCTGATCAGTAGATCAGTAGGAAAAAGTTATTTCTGTGCACTGAATCACAGCTTCAAAGGAGAAAATGAAACTAAAACAAATGACTAATGCTTGCATTTTCCAGTGCATTTTTTCAATCAAAAAGATCTGAGAGCTTGGAAAGAACATTTGGGCTTTCTGAGTTTTGCTCTTAATGAGCGCAAACAATCCCTGTCCCTCCTGTAGCAATTTATGTTTTGGGAGGTTAATTTGCTTAATGTAGCCATTCTGCCAAAAGGAATCACTTAATCTTATGGGATTCTGAATGCCAGTGGCAAAACCAATGGGCCATTCTTGTTTCCAAGAAACTGCACTTCCTTTAAAAATGTAGCTAATGCTGGAAAGAAAGGAAACTTGTGTGTTGCTCTGTTAGCTTCCTGAAATTGAATTTGCTGAAGCTAATATTGTGGGTCACGTGCAGTGCAGAAGCAAGCAAAAATCATGTTTCATAGGCACGTATAAACAGATAGATATTTTATGGCGCTCCAATTCTTCTAAGATTTTTTTTTTTTACTAAAACAGTGAGTTAAGATACATTTTTAAAAATGACAGCTGTATTGATTATTTAATGGGAAACAGAAAAAAAATTAGGGGTCAGAATGTTGGAATAAGCCTGCTTAACGCTCTCCTGTGCTAGAAACCCATTATCTATAATAATAAAAACCCTCCTGAAATCCTTATTAATGTTTAATACGTGCAGAAAAACACTAAGCTAAATTACATGTCAAGATGGCCTAAGGCTTCTGTTTAGAAAGCATATGAGACTCTAAAGGGATACCTTATTTCCCCAAGCTCCAGATGACTATGAGAACAGTTAGCAATAAGCATCATTTCCCATTTGCTCCTTGATTATACTGGCATGAAAAAGAAACAAAAAACAGCAATTCATGGCAGGCATTCTGACTATACAGAAAGTGCTGTGTCATGACATGAACTTGCTCCTTGTCTAGTTAATTAGGATGGTAAGTGATTTCCTCAGACCTTTCTTGCTTCCCATTTTCCCATATCATGGAGCATGGTCAGCAGGAATGACAAATTTAGCAAATGGTATCAAACCAGCTTGATAGACCTGCATTTCTGGGGCCTGTGTCTGTAGCATTCAACTGAGCTGTTCTTTATCAGATGTCAACACTGGTCACTAGGTCCATATATAAACCCTTAAAGTAAAATGTTAACTGTTTATTCCAAGAGTTTCACCTGTACTCATTTTTTCAAATGTATAAAGAAATGAATTTTAGCCAATCAGTGCTATCTATCTATCTATCTATCTATCTATCTATCTATCTATCTATCTATCTATCTATCATCTGTTTATATCCCACCTTTATTATTTTTACCCTTAATGAGATGGCATTAAATAGGTACAAGAAATACATCTCTTTCTCCCCTTCTTTCAGTAGTAGTCATGAGGAATTCATTAGAAGGAGGCCTTGGTGCACAGGAAAGGGGAAAACATCAGTGCAATATATGAAAATAGAAGAAGCGTTTCCAAAGAGATTTCAGGATTAGAAATGTTCATTGAGGCCATAATCTCGGGGGGAAGGATTCACAACACCAATCACAATCATGGTTTTCATTTAAATTTACTTATTAAGTACTTGCATGCTTTTAATATCATTGGGTCAACCTTCATATCAGGACACGGCAGTAAATTGCAGTTCTCCAGACACTTAATCCCTTACTTAGTAACTGGATTACTTGGCCAAAGACTGTCATATACAATGTGGCTAAATTAGATTCTACTTCAGGCAAGAATAAAACCATAGAGACACAAATGATTTGCTTTCTGCAATGCAAAGAACTTAAAGCTTTCAAATAGGTATATGCTCCAAACTTTACATTCTATGTATTTTCCTTCTAACTTTCTATAGAAATTTTCTGTCAGGTCTCCATTCACCATTTTGCTCTCTGGTGTGTATAAATGTTAGCAGTTGCAACATAAACTGCCAGTTTACATTATCAAATACTTTCTGGGCATCCAAAAAAAAAACCATTATTCTTTCGTTCAGCGTATTTTTCACCATTTCTGGAACTTTTGATAGATTAGCTTTCTCCAAGTTTTGTATTATTTTCTCCTCTGGTATTTTTTCACAGTCATATAGCTTCCTGTAAAACTCCTGTATATTTTTTCTTTTCCATTTGATAGTGTAATATACCATCCTGATTCTTGCAATTCTTTGCTTATCTATTTCTTCTCTTTCTCCTTTTTCAGTTTATAGGCTAGCCATCTTCCAGGTTTATTAGCATTTATTTAAAAAAATGTTTTGCTCTTTTTATTTGCTGTGCCAGTTCATCTTTTTCCATTAACTTGAACTTATGATTAGTCGTCTCCATTTGATTTTTTAAAAATGCCTTTTGTGGTTCTTTTTGTAGCTCTGTTTCAAGTCTTTTAATATTGTTTCTTTTTCCTATTTTTCTTCACTGTATAGGTTATGGCTAATCCCCTGATATCTGCTTTCACTGTGTCCCACACATTTTGTAATTAGGTCTCCTCTTGTCCTGTTCTCTTTCTAAAAATATCCCAATTCCCTTTCCATCATCTGTATAAATTCTTTATCTTTAATTAAAGATTGGTTTAGAGTCCACCTTTTCACTTTTTCCTTTCAAACTGATTTTGATTGGATTGTGATCAGCCCATTTGTCTCTATTTCTGTCTATCTGAGTTTACACTCAGTTCCAAAGTCATCCAAATCGTAGCTATTCTAGAGCAAGATTGATGCACATTAGAATAAAATATATATTGACCTTTCCCTGGATTCATTTCTCTCCATGTGTCTTGTATCAAGAGTTTTTCTATCATTTTAACCAAACTTCTGGGTAAAGTCGTCTTGCTTTATTTATTTTGCTACTTTTGTAGTCAAGTTTTGTATCATCTGTTGCATTGAAATCTCCTTTAAGCCCCTCGCATAAAACACTTTCAGCACCAACAAGGAAGATATAAAAGATGACAAAGAAATGATTGATAAATGCATTAAACTATGCTGTGATTTATTATATAAGCAATAAATATATAATTCTTACTTTAAAATCACTATTATTTTGATTATGTTTATTGACCTAAACAATGTCTGGCAATAAGGTGAACGTGTGCTTTGTTTACTTATTAAATTTGTACAGCCACCCATTTCACCAAAAGTGAATCTGGATGGTACATAACAATATTGTTGTTATTAATTGCATAATTCATATGGTTAATATAGCCTCACAATACAGTATGCTAATTCAGTTAGAGAATATGATTGAAATTACCTGTTTGGCAATTTGCACCCAAAATTAAGGTATTCACAACTGATAATTTCTGTCCTGCAAAAGTCTGGTTGCTTCATCAAAGATATGTTTTGCTAGTAATCCCTGAATATATGACAAATAATTTTTCCAGATTATAATGAATCAGTTTTAATGATAACAACAGCATCCAATATCTATAAGCATTGATTTCTTTTTTATAGAGGTCAAGCAGCTTTGGAAAATTTGACCATCGGAAGCATCACTCAACATCAAAACCAAATGATTCATCAGAGGTTCGTATACTGTGCAGCCTAGATCATTTACATCACATTCCTTTGAATTTTCAATGTATAAGGGAAGAGATATTTTGTGCAATAGTCAACTTAGTTCCATTTGATTGAAAGTTTATGACTTCTATAATAAATGAAATATTTTTCTCCCAGTGTTTCGTTGTAGAAAAACAATAACCCCCCCCCCCCACTCTACCTTATCCATAATTAAAATGCAAATTGCTAAACCAGAACGCATGAAGATCAAAGGGCCTGTGGTATTATTAATTAATTAAACTAGTGCTTGCTCTTTCGAGGACCTGAAATGCTACTGTCATACATGACCTAAAAATTTTAACAAAACCAACATATCTTGGTTCATTTTACTACTCTGCCACATTCACTTCTCTTCCCAGTGGGAGAAGTCAAGATCTTCTGTTTTTAAAATGCTCAAAGCCCCCTAAAGGGCATTATGAAGATTTGCATACTTCCTTTGGCAATCTTTTTTACATTTTTCTGTCACTGAAGCAAATCATTTATCTTTTAGTAGAAAGGTTGTGATTGCATTTGTAGATTCTTACTGATGGAACTCTTGCTATGAGAGAAATGGAGCTCTATTTCAGGTGATATGTTGCTATATAGAATCCAGCAAATGATTTTCATTATGACATCACTGAATAAATACGTCATTCACAAATATGTAATTGATTGCAATGGAAAGCTTGAGATTCTGGTTCATGTAGAAACCTACATGTATATACAATTCTGACTGCAGACAACTGCAATTATTTATGGACAGTTGGCTGTGTCACAGCATAATTTAGAGAGGGGAAGTATGGTTCACTGAACCTTCAGGCAAATATATTACCTGAATAGAATTTACAATTTGCACTGGAAAATAATAGCTAGTCATGTGAATCCTTATGACACATATGAGTGATCTGCTTCAATTCACTCTATACAACAAGTTCTCCACTCCCTGTGTGTGTGTGTGTGTGTGTGAGAGAGAGAGAGAGAGAGAGAGTGTGTATCTGTCTGGCCCCATGGAAAAGACAAACTGGATAATTTTCAAGCACATTTGAATAACATGCACCCAAAGGTACAGTTCACTATGGAGACAGAGGTTGAAAATCAACTCCCATTCTTAGATGCATTAATATATAAGAGAGCTGATGGCACCCTAGGACACAGTATCTACCAAAAGAAGACACACACAAATTGATACCTGAATGTACACTCACATCATCATCCCTCACAAATAAGTTCAGTGGCAAAAACTTTAAATCACTAGAACAAAATGTCTAGCAGATGAGGCACATGTACAAACAGACCTTCAGACTCTGACAGAGATATTAATGGCAAATGGGTTTCACTAGAATAAAATTAGAAGTATAATCTGGCAAGAGACATCAAGACATAGAGAAACTCAAGAAAAAGAATAGAAAATGGGAAAAGCTATCCTGCCCTATATAAAAGGAACCATCAATAAAATTGATATTACATAAACAAAAAAATAAAAACTGCATTCCACACAGACAGAAAAATATCAATGATGTTGAGAAACCCCAAGGATAAAATTGACCTGGAAAATCAAGGGGTATATGAAGTGCCATGTGCTTTCTGTCTGTCATCTTACATTGGATAGACAAACAGGCAAATAAAGGTGCATTTAGAAGAACAAAAACATGCAGTAAAAAAGGAAGAGAGAACTTCTTTGGTACAATACATGAAGGCCATGGGACATGACATCGACTTCAATAATACCAGAAGAGTGGCGAAAGAGGAACACCTCAGTAAGAGAATAATTAGGGAAGTTATCAAAATTGAAAGGAGGCCACAGAATATGAATAGACAAGATGATGCCTCTAGGTTATCAAATATTTGGAGACCTGCACTGAGGGAAACTTGAGTTTTAACATCAGAAGACAGGCAGTGATCCCAACAGGCAACCAGGGATGTTGTGAGGCCTACCAGAATTGAAAGATTGCCAAAAATCTTTGGAGTGTTAAGTTAGGATTTTAGCCAAGGTTTTAGAACACCCTACAAAGCATTTTGTTGGGATTTTAAAGGATTTTAGCTAGGATTTTAGCCAAGATTTTAAGGATTTTAACTAACATACTTTTAATGACGCATACTTTTAGTGTCTTTATTGTTGTGTTTTTGAAGTTGTAGCAATGTTTCGGCAGAATCCCATTTACCATCATCAGGCTGGTGCTTTCAGTTTGTCTTCTTTGTCTGCATCTCACAACGAACCAGGATGAACAAAAACCAACAAATGAGAGCACTCTGCCAGCACTAAATTTAAAATAGAAATGGTTGCAACCGTGAGACACACAAAATGTCCTACATATAAATACCCATGAAAACATAAGAAAACATGTGTGTGTGCGTGTATTAATTATTAAAAGGTTTTCTTTCTTGTACTCTTTTTAAATAGCTAGATGAAGTAAATGCCACATGTGATGGTGCAGAATTGAGACAAAACAAACCCAACAATGGAGGAAGCATTGGAAAAAAGATGCGAGCCATTTCTATGACTATGAAGAAAAAGATGGGTAAAAAGTACATTAGGGCGCTTTCAGAGGAAATGGTAAACTTTTTCTTTACTGTTTTGCACGCTGATTCTCAGGCTCCATTTTTTTCTTTCTATGCAAGTTTTTGGCAAATTATATATGATTTATAATTTTACCTTTCAGTAAAATGAGCATTAGCCAACGACAGCAAGTATGACTCTAATTATGCAAATCACATATATTTACAATTACAGTACACCTTCTACTCAGAAAGACTGAAACAAATATAAGGTGCCTGAATTTTAAGTTCATAGTTTATCAAGTATCCCAAAGGCCTTTTCAGAAATCACTGCATCAATTAAAAAAAACCATAAGGTTACAGGAATAACAATCTGATAATTTAATTACATATATATATATAAAAACGTCGCTACATATATATATATATATAAACGTTGCTACAACTTTAAAAGCACAACTATGAAGACATGGGAAAATACCCGAACAAAGCGTAATGCCATACACATAAATACCTGCGAAAACATAAGAAAAAATTTATATGTAT
>JANHFR010006311.1:25361-46602 GCA_032468015.1 Mimophis mahfalensis | reverse complement strand
AGGTTGACTCAGCCTTCCATCCTTCCGAGGTAGGTAAATTGAGGACCCAGATTGTTGGGGGCAATAAGCTGACTTTTGTAAAAATGCTGCTAATAAGCAGGCATACACACAGAATGAAGGCTATTGCTAAGCACATTTGTTTGTGCTTAAACAGGTTGTAAGCCGCCCTGAGTCTCCGGAGAAGGGCGGCATATAAATGGGATTATTATTAAAAATACACACAAGTAGTCTAGGATGCTGCAGCATGAGAACCTATGGGACACCCCACTTTGCCCATGTGATGCAACTCCATTTCATAAGCTACACGGGTTATCATTTGAATTTCAGGCATACGTCAAGGTGTTGGGTGTCACCTATATGTTCTTTATCATTAAAGCCCTAATTACCTATAGGATTGCCTTTTTCAATTGTTTCTGCCCACCTTGCAAAATAAAGCCAGGTAGGCATGCTCTGGGTCCTTTAAGACCTACCTTGGACAAAGTGTTTGTGACGCCTTTGTGATACTTCTTTTATGCTGTATGGTTGTTTATTTTTCTTTCTTATTGTTGAATTGTGGTGTTCTTGCTGGATGACATAGTTAACTACAGCTGTAAATCCTTGCAGTTTAAGCATTCAAGTATACAAGTATTCATTTCCATGTGCAAACTATCTGGAACACGGGTGTTAAACTCGCGGCCTGCAGGCCAGATGCATCATATGCTGGCCCAGCCACCACCCAGTTTATTGAAGGGGGAAAAAGTCCTGTGATGCTGCTATGACAACACAAGTTTGACACCCCTGGTCTGGAAGAACAGAGCTCACCATCAGAAAATCAGATTAATGATTTTCTAAGCAGAAAATATTAAAGGGCATAGCTTGCATAAATTGCAACTCATGAAACTTACGTGTTTTAGTAACACTAGTTAATTAGAACAATTGCAATGATTCTCTACACATTAATATCAAGTATATTTCACTACTATAATGCACTACACATTAGGTCTACTCTTCAAACAACTACAAATAGAGTAACCGCTTTTGTGACAATACAAATTGCATCTAGATAAAACAAACAGCTTCACTATCTGCCCAACTACTTCTAACCCTGGAATACACATGTATCAACTTTCCCGTGGGAGCTGCATTGGTTGCCAATTTGCTTTTGGGTGCAATTCAAGATGCTGGTTGTCACCTTTAAATGGCTTAGGACCAGGTTATCTGAGGGACTGTCTCTTGCTGGTCACGTCTACCCGACCCAGAGCAGGGAGGCAGGGAATGTTGCAGGTCCCATCCCCTGGGGAGCTACACCCAGAAGAAAGGCCTTCTTTGTGGTGGCTCCCTCTCTCTGGAACATCATTCCCACAGAGATTAGAATGGCTCCGACTCTAACACTTCTGAAAGGCACTGAAGACCTGGTTCTGCCAGCAGGCCTGAAGAACACAGAGCAGGATGGAGCCCATTAAATGGCTCATGAGATGTGTTGTTGCTGGGGCAGGGGTATTTTATTATATTACTTTATTGATTTATTATATGATTCTCCTTTTTATTATTTTTCTTGTTTTTACATGAGGTTTTTATACTCTGGCACGCCACCTTGAATCGCCAAGTGTGAATAGGCAGTAGTATAAATTTCCTAAATAAATAAATAACAATTCATGTTACCGGAATGTTTAATATAATTTAAAATCTGTATTGGTCCAGACTAGAGGAACACTGTCACATATATGAATTCATGTATACTATAAGATTGTCAAGAGACAATTTCTTCTGAGATGCTTCACAAGCTTTAACAGAATAATACTCCTCTGTGCTGGAATGGTATTGTAGCACCATCTGATAACCTTAGTCCTTTCAGGACTAACTTCTGGCTTATGATTGTTTTCACTTTTCTTTGCTTTTAAATAAGTTTGCTAATAAGTTTTATTGCTGCCATTTTATACTCTGGTTTTAATTGGAGCTCTATCCTTCAAATTATCATATTAGAACAGAAATTGCTGCAGGCTTTTAAAGCATTTTTGAGAGAACTAACATAAATCTCTACGGATGCTTTCTGGTTAGGAACAGATCCCCAAATCATTAAGCTTTCTAGTCACTGCCATCATAAATGCCTCCTCCTTTATCATACAACTTAAGCACTATGGCATTTTAACATTATTATTATTGTAAGTAGAGTTGTTTGTTGTTTTGGTTTGGGTTTTTTTATTGGCCATGTTCCTGTACTTTTAGCAGAGCAGATAAGCAGAAATAAACCATGTGAATTTTTTTATTATTATTATTATTTTCCTCTTCTAATCCAGCTCAGGAAGAGATACACCCGTTAAATTCCCACCTAGAAAGCTGGTGTTAGAAACAAAGGCATCAGCAATACTATAGTTTGAGAAAAAACACACATGCTATATTTATTGGTACAATACAACATAAAAATTTCTATCTCTGTATAATTCAAGAAAGTCAATTTAAGATGCACTTATAGGATTGTTGGTAAAGCTTGGAATGCTGCTTCAATATACACTGTAACCGTCCTTGGAATCTCATATAGCTAAATGATGGGATTTATGCAATCCATTGCAAATGACTTTTTAATCTAAACAGGCGAACTTGTATATTACTCTCAGAAGTATAATTATAGTAAAAAGGCAGGTGCAACTCCTAAATGTGCATATGGACAACTGGTACTATATGAAATTTGTGAGCCATACGGACAAGGTGGTACAGCAGGTGAAGACAGTACTGCTGAGATATAAGACCTGAAAGGATTTTGTATGACGGCACTTAAAAGCACAACCACCATTTCAAAACAGTTGCTGAACCTTTCCCACCTGGGCATATGTAAAACGGAAAGCAAGATTAAACAGTAGATATAGTCTTATCCTGGCAGCAAACTTTTCTATTGATGAAAATTGTGCTTTGTAATTAATGGGAATTAGAAGTCAAAACCTTCCATATTGTCCAGTCTTAGATATTGAAAATAGCTTCTCAGTAGATATTATTTCAAATATTGTTCAAAAATGAAAGATGGTTTCCTATGCCGATACTGTTTAGAAGCAGCTTACATGTTTAGTTTTTTAATCACATGTCTGTCTTACAGACAGAGCTTACCCAACCGATTTCAACTTCCATTACATCCTGCTAAATGATTTCAAAGTTATAGCATGGCTAAACAGAAGCTGTGTGCTATTCTACTACACTAAATACCATGTTTACACCACTACCCTCTTTCTAGCATATAGGAAAACTTTAAGCTATTTCTGTGCATTTCAGAGATAGCAGAATCAGACGCCAATTGACTGTCTCATTTTCTGGGAAAAGAGATTTCAAATCTCTGACCTGCAAAGATCACAGAACTGACAACTGAAAGAAGGAAAATTAGTTTTGAAGAGTCCTTTCTCACTTGATAAACTTCTAAATCATCTTTAGAAGTCTTCAGTGCCTCAAAAAGAAGTAGCAAGATAACTGTAAATATTCTTCTAAGTGAAAAATGCATATATGAATCACTCATAAGACACAATGTTTTGCTTACTCATATAAAAGTAATTTCATTTTTTTTTAGTACTATACCTACCTTCCCCTAATTTTCCAGATTATGTTTCTTATGTTTACAGGGAAGTTAAATGATATGAAATAAATTTTATCAGCCAGAGTTACAGCTGGCAAAAGACAATAGATTACCTGATGGATCCATGTGATTTCTTTCTTTGAAGAGACAAAAGCACACACCAATATATTATTTTTCTACAACCCTGTAGTGTTATAAGGAAAAGCGATAGAAAAGTGAGGTTATTTTATTGTTTTGTCATCTTTGTCGTTCAGAACATCTCTTTCATATGTCTTCTACATCCCAATTTGTTATTCAGTTGCTTGCATTTATTCTGAAAAAGTATTAAGAAGTCTTAGTGTGGATTGTTAAGAACCACTCTCGATTGTTACAATCTTTTCAGAATGGTTTGTCTCAACCTTTGTATGAAGAGATACAGACAAGGCTGTTCTGTATAATCAACTTAGGTCAGTGGAAAGGGAAGGAAGCAATGTTGGATTGGGTTGTTTTAAGAGAAAGACTCTGATATAGTATAAGTTTAAAAATGGCACATAGGAGAAAGCATCCCCCTTACATGCATATAAATGAAGTAAAAATTTAATTAGGCTAAATCATAACAACCCTTTTTAATGCTACCAGAGCTAGAAATTAGCCACCCACTACATCTGGAAATTAAATAGAGTAAGCTATAAATGATATTAACAAACTATATTATTATTTTCTCTGCAAGATGAATCTCCCATGATGAACTTTTTTCACAAAAGGAGCAACCATTACTGTTACTAAAAAACATTGTAAGCCGCCCTGAGACTTCGGAGAAGGGCGGGATATAAATGGGATTAAAATAAATAAATAAAATAAATAAATTTGGTGCTTTCAGTAGTTTGGGCTGAGTATTACTTAAGAGAATGGAACTATTTACATTTTGAGCATCTGGAAAGGAAATTCACAATTCATTCCATTTTCAGAACGACCTTGCCAACAAAATAGTAGTAGTTAACCAAACTGACATCACAAACATGCAGTAGGTGTAATCAATAAAATCAACTATAAACCTCATAGATGCAAATGTATAACATCTATTATCTCTTTTTAATACTCTGTTTTAACAAACCATTAAGAAGACCTTGCCTTTGAACATAAAGTAGCAAATGAAATTAAATAGCAATGTATTCACTTATTAACATGTCTGCATGCTCTTTTCTTTTCCCTATCTACTGAAAAACCTTTGCACAAACTTTTTAAAGACTGTTATTACATATTTTGGAGGTTGTTCTGTATATTAACGTAATGGATTTTGGCAAAACATAATAATACCTTTGAACTAACAGACCACAAAACTCCACAGAACTTAATGGCAAGTTTCATTCAATAACATATTGGCAACCTGCATTCATTTCCTGCATCTGATTTTATACTAATTCTTGAACGTTCGTGGAGCTCTATTTTAAAGAAAATATTAAAAAGTAAATAAGAGACATTTGAAAAAATTTATAGGTAATTTAAGCACTGATTGCCAAAATAATAAAAGTTAATGTTCCTGGCTTAGAAATAAACTGTATAGAAATCTCTAAGATTTTCAAGAAACCCTATCGAACTAATTATATTGGCAAGCACAATTTCTTCCTGTTGTTACTTAAGAGAAATTTTTAAAAAGAAGTGAAATTAATCATCTCAAAATGTTCACACACACACACAATTTCTTCCTTGACAAAAATATCAAATATGTAAAATAAAACACCACAAAGAGAAACACAGTATTAAAAATAACACAATTATTTAATTTAAAAAAAAAAACCCCACCTCCAATACATTGACAGCACTGAGCATATTTTTATGCAATGGCTTTTTTAAAAAAGGGAAAAAAATGCCTCTGGAAGCATATAAAGTGAAACCTACAAATGACATAGTAACTACAGCTGTTAAATGCTGGCGTTTGGTCTTTTTCTCCATTTTCAAAAAAACAAACTCAAAAGAAGTTCCTAATCTGTTTCTTCAAACCAAAGAAATGTGGAAAAAGGCCATCCTGCCAGTGGAAACATTCAAAATCAGAAAGCTCATGCTGAGGTTTGTTGCCGAGGCAGCGAACAGTCTAAAAAGGAACTTCTGCCAACTCAAATACTGTTTGCTTTCACACCCAAGTACAAACGGTGTGCGTGGCGGAGGCTTCCTCGGGGCTCCGTGCAGCTGGACCAGGCTGAATAAAGGTAACTAATGTCACAGCTACTGTAAATTTGTTCTCATTTTTCTATCGGTAAGTCAGATTCAATGGAAACTAGAGTATGCTTCTCAGAGCTTTCAACTTCCCACAAAGACAGACGAGACCTTCTGTGGCTGCAAGCCCCTTCTTCAAAAGCAGGGTTTAAAAAGAAACAGCCATGAGCAATAGAAAGACCATCTATTCCTTCATGAGAGAATTCCTCTGGAAGATCAAGCTAATTCATGATAGATTTGGGTATCCCAATGCCATGTGTGATTTTTCTGAAGCTGGAAATGCTAAAGAACTGCAGCCTTCATTATAACCTTACAAATCAGAGACACCAAACCCTGCCAAAGCCGACATTATTACAGGGAGGGTTCAGCTCTGTGAAAGAACTGGCTCCATCTCCCACCTCCACCATTTTCTAGGGCACACCAAACCTGAGCCAGAACAGTGAGTTTCAGTCTGCTGAGTGATTAAAGGAAGGTGAAGATGCTCGCTGCCACATGAAAAGGCTGCCATGCACAGATATTTTAGAAGTGATTCCCATGCCTGTGAAAATAAACAGTACTGAACTTAAGAAAATGCCACCCATCTAAGGATTTAAGAAATAATACAAAGGCTAAACCAGAAAAGCATAATTAAGATATGAAATGCACCTGAATTATACTTTATTTAGTGGAAGAGAAATACTTTTACAATTAAACTATGGTCGCAATCCAATGTAATTGTAGCCCCATCTATTATTTCCCTTGGAAATCATGACTTATTTGGAAACATAATATAGGCAGGAGTGAATGAAAGAATCCTCCATCTAGAGGAGGAAGGAGGGAAAAAAAAAAAAACCTTAAATGTTATCAAATCTTTTTTTCTAGCCAGCTGGCACAACCAGAATCAAACACAGTTAATCATTTTAAGGAAGAATCCTTTTTCCAAGCAGCAAATCACACTATTTATTCCAAGACTCCTACTCGATACTATTTTTTTTTCAGAGTATGAGTGCCTAGCACAACATATTCAAATGGCATGAGACATAAATATATGTTTATAAAGGAAACCACACTGCAGCAACGAGGAATTCTAATCTTTATCTGACTATCCCAGATATATGCTCAAACAAGGTTTCTATACATTTTAAAATATCACCTAGACTGATTACATATGCTCAAGTATAGCCTTGACACGTTAACAGCTACAGGCTTCCAAGCACTATTCTTTTAAAAAAAAATTTACAGTTTACATAACCAGATTCAAGCATGTCAAACTAAACATTTAGCAATAATAATTTCTCCTTCTGAATCATAAAGAACTAGGGGAAAATCCCTATAGTTCTTTGAAAACTATAATTTAGTAATTTAGAAACAATGTTTTCTCCAGTGTTTCTCTAATAACTGTGCTGTGTTGTTTATTTCTTTCATCACTTCCTACCTTGTCTGGTTGCTGGTGAAAACCAACCAGGAAGCCACAAGCACACACTTCAGCCTCTTCGCTTTTTCAGGCCACAATTCTCCAATGTTAGGTTGCTGCCAATGTCCTTGCAAACCAATGTAAAACAGGCCACAAGGTTTACGTTAACTGCAGAGTGTTACTACACTGAACATCTGGTCATGAATGAATGGATTGCCCACTAACACTCTGTACTGGGAAGCTGATGAAAAATTCAACATTTTCCTTGTTGGCGCAGTTGTTTTGGAGAATTCTCTAGAGCTTCCTGAATTATATGAAGAAAATTTCACTGCAGCAATCTATATCTGTGAGAACAGCTGGTGTTGAAAGGGATCTGCTGCTCTCTGCGTGCTGGGGGACCTCATGTTGGATCATGATACTTTTGCTACATTTGTCCTTGAAAACTTAGCCCTACCTTTGTGGTAGCAGTTAAACAAAGTGACAGCAATGGTTCTTAACAGTTGCCTTCAGCACAGCAGGAAGGAGAATAAATAGTAGCAAAAAAAAAAAAAAAGATCTGTACAGCTGATGGTCAATTCAGAATTTTATAGGAGCTCCTATTAATGGTGGAAAAAATTTCCTGGTAGAATTAAGATTTTTTTTAAAAAAGTCCCCGTGATAAATAAAACAGTGAATGTTACATCCTTCAAATATGGTTTTAGTTGGCGTTCTTTTTCCCTAATTTCAGTGCCAACATCCAGTCATCTTTATCCTATAAGTGAAAATCAGCTTCTCTTTTAAATACTTGAAGAATTACAAGAAAAATATTGCACTCCACTGAACATCAGAGCATCTTGAGTGCAATCAATCTCTTTATTACATGGAATGCTTTATTTAAGTTAAATCACTCAAAATCTTTGAAAGCAGAACTATTAATTTCATTTGGAGCAAATAACAAGCCACAAAACTGTATTTTTAAAAAGAATTGCTTTCTTGATAGGACAATAAATAAGCCATACGCTGTTCTTTCTTTCTCTCTCTCTCTCTTTTAAAGGAAGTGGTAAACTTAAGTCATGCTAAATTTAGGCTATTATCTATGCAGCATAAATTTCACTTCTGTGTATAAATGCTAACTTGCATATTTCTCCATGGTAACTAAACTATGATTAAAACAACAGTGAAACCAGTCTTCAAAACCACCTGTTTAAGTAGGAACAATCTAATTTACAAAAAAATAAAAACCTAAATAAAAACCTAAATTTCAGACATGTCATGGGAATTTAAATCTCATTTTCCCCAATTGAAAGCCTTCATTTCCATGATCTAATTGTAAAGTACATGGTTTGGGTTGGAATCATTCTTCTTTTAAAATCATGTAATTTCCTCACATATTGTTAACCTAACAGAAGTAGTATTTTAAGATTAGAAAGAATAAGACTTTAATAAGCCTTTCCAAAAAGGAAATCATTTTTCTCCTCGAAAGGATTAATTTATCTAGAAAGTATCTATTTTTATAATATGGAAAATTAAAGAAATCAAAACCTTGTACCTAAAATTCTCATTAATTATGGTAAGATACCTTCAAAGCCTGTCTTTTTACTAAGATACCCACGTTTTTTCTAATGGAGAAATTGATCGCTTTTAGGGATCATATTAAATAAAGATAGCCAACATATGATATGAACTAGTCTAATTACAGTATTCAAGTGTTGAATATTTTAGTAGAAATGTTAAATATATGTGTGTGTTTAATACCTGATACATGTAATAATAAAATATATTATCTATCTATCTATTTCTATCTATCTATCTATCTATCTATCTATCTATCTATCTATTATCTGAAACACACAATTTATGGTGCATAACTGCAGATACCCAATATAAAATTGTACTGGAATTTAAAAACTTGCTATTTTTTCTGGATCTCATTGTAATATTTTCCATGTATCATTAAAAAGTTAAAAAGGTTTAACTGCATAAAGACTAACGAAATGTAATGTTCAATTTCAAGAATTTATTTTCCTTCATTTACATCACACCATTTCTGCAACAATAATGTATAAGGCTGTAAGATTTAGCCAATCAACCTTCATAATAGCACTAGGAAATATTGTGAGTGCAACTAAGAAACAAATACAGTGCAATTCCTAGCAAGTGGAAACTTGAATGCTAAACTTGTAGGTCTTCCTTTAGTCCAGAAATACACCAAAATAGTCGTTGATAGATAGCATATGTGGTAATATATTCTGAAAGTGGCACACAGCTACTGCTTATTATAGCATATATTACTTTAGATGATATTCAGTAAATCAATCAGTAGCTAGATTTTAATAAAGCCATGATTCCAGAAGGATGTATGGATTATGTTTCCAAAACTCTGAAACTTTAAACTATGACAATTTTCTGAGATCATGGACCTTTCGGGGCAGGCAGTAGAATGCCAATCACAATAACTGCCATGGAAGAAACCATGATCCACCACTCCTGGCCTTGTTTCTTCTGGGATTTTTAGAACAATTTAATATATTTAATTACTGTAGTCCCATTGCCTTTGAAGTATTAGCCTCTGGGATCTGGTATGAAATAGTGTAAGTCAGTCAAGGTTCATTCTCTGAAAATCTATCTGTCTCTTCATGGATGTTTGAAATTCCTTCTTTGCCACTGAATATTGTCAGAGCTGATTTATTTAGCATATGGCAAATATGTCAGATGCTCCTTGGACATAAAGGGAGCCCAAGTAGACAAGCACCATTAAATTCTTGTTATGATTTTATTTAGTTCATACAATCATTCAATGTGCCATTAGCTACTATGAAAAATAACCCCTCCTCCCTCACTAGTACAATTGCAACAAGTAGTCCCTGACTTATAACCAGTTGCTTAATGACTGTTCATAATTACAACAGAGCCCAGAAAAAGTACCTTATGCCAGTAAAGCATTTTGGGCTGTCAAGATGTGCCATACCCAGTCACATAACTGCACTTTGGATGATTGGTAGCTAGCACACTTTTATAACGAGTTGCAGCATTTCATGATCACATGATCATTACAACTGGTGACATCTGAAAGGGGGTCTGGCATTTTTTGCCAATTTCCACAGAAAATGCCTATTCTGGAGAATGGATTTGGACTTATGACCTGTGTTTTCATTTAACATGAATGTGGCTTGACTTAATGACCACAATGATTCGTTTAATGATCACCACATAAAAGGTAGTAATATCAGATCTGCACCCATGGGCGCCTCAACTTATAACTGTAGTGTCTTATGACCAGCAATTCAGTCCTAATTGTGGTTGTAAGTCAAAGGCTATGATAGCAACCAAACACTATCTGTTCTTGGTCACCAGTTTCAACTGATTATTTTAGGGCTTAATGCAACATTTCTATGGAGTTAACTTCATAGAGTTAAAGTTAAATCTTAACTTATGAGTTAAGATTTTGACTTGGGTATTCCTAAAACATTAAATTTTGTCCTTCATTCATTCGGTTGTATGTTTTGGACCACTGATGTTCTACAGAATTCTCTTGTTAGAAACAGAGTTATTATTCCCTTCAATGAACAAGTTTGCAGATCCTAAGACAAGAAAGAATGTCTAAATCATGAGAATATGAAGTTCTTATTCGGCATAGCACTTAGATTTATATACTGCTCTATAGTGCTTTAAAACACTCTCTGAATGGTTTACAATGTCAGCATTCTGGCTCTTCCTTTTACCAACCTCAGAAAATTTGAAGGCTGAGTCAACCTTGTGCCAGTCAAGATCGAACTCCTGGCAGTGGGCAGAAATTGCTTGCAATACTGCATTCTAACCACTGTGCCACCACAACTCCTAATGCCTGATAAATTTCACTTTTTGACTTATGGACCTAAATACCATTTTTCTAAACAACGAGGTCATCAAGGTGCTTTTCCATAAATGTAAGATGAACATGGACTTCTTTTTGGTGAACAATGGCTTCTTTCTACTGACACATGACATTCATTGCTTTTCTGATAACGCAGCCATAAACACTGAGTGCATTTGAAAGAGAACTGGAAATACCTAGATGCTGTTCTGAAGTTCTTTGTGACTTCCTGGACAAGTGTAACTTGCAGTATAGTGCAAATCGTTGAAAGATGCATGTCTCTGTGGGCTGATAAAATATCAGTTTTAGAAATGATGGCATCATCTCTTCTGAGCTTATGGGCATCAATTTCTTTTATTGTAAGGCCTTCAGAAATTTCTTCTGAATTGGGGATAGTGTACTCTAGAATCTTCATTTATGTAAAGTGGTGAAGGGAGCCTCTGTTTGTCAGATTTATATAGGAAAAAAAATGGTTTAAGTCATGACTGTCCAATGAAGTTCTCTAGTTATTCATCCAATTGGTGTATTTGCACTGGTGATTCCAAGTTACGTGCCAGAAAACCTAGTTTACGAAACCAATGAAACAACTCCCAAACTTTGCTATTATTGTTCACTTAGATTCCTTTTACATAATAGTTGCTTTACATAAAGCTGTCACAACAGTCAGCAGTAAACCTATGCAAAAAATTAGAACATTACAAAGGGGAAAACACTTTTACCATAGAATTGTATTATGCTCTCAGTTACAGTGGTATAACTTTCTTGATTACCTAAAGTTACTATTATAAAATTGGAGAATCCCTACTATAAAATATCACACCCATATTAATCATACCCTCATTACGGAAAATTAAGCATTTATTTGGGTTCATTATGATTAACATCTCTAAAATAATTGCTCTGAAAATTACACATCCTTCCTTCCTCCTGAGCCACATTTATACTTTAAAGTAAAATATACAAATACTTACAAACAGTCACAGTGGGGTTTTAAGCATGAGAGGATCCAAGTTTAACCATGTAAACTGCATAGTAAAGATATGCAAGCTGAATCAAGTTGTTCAACCTCGGTGTTTTTCTTCACCTATTTAAAATAAAAAGCAAGAACTGAATGTCAGTGCTATGAAATTATGTTGCTGATGTCATCAGATGTATCTACTTTTACTCACTTAATAAAAAATTCTATCCATCAGAAAAGAAAAGAAAAAGCATTCAAACTCTGTCAACCATTATTCCATTCCCCCAGAGTACATTTCTTTTTAGTAGTTTTAAATAACTAAGATCTAGTAACTTTATTCTACAATCATTTTATGGTAATATTCTAAACATCTAATTTTTATGTAAATTTCTTAAACAGAATGGAACAGAATATCTTAATCAAACAAATCACTATGCAAATAATATATATCAAAGTTACATACGGCTGAAATCCACATTTCTACTAAGAGTTAAACCAAAGTCAAAGGTTTTTTCATGGTGGTTTTATTTCTATAACTAGGCGATGACCCAGCTTTGCCCTGGCACTTATTTATCAGCGTGCTCTATTAGACAGGAAAATCCTGTAGTCAGGCCTAGCTCTAGATATAGCAGCTCTATGGGCCTCACACGGCTCTCTCGTGCAGCGTCACCCCCTTGTGTAGTGCTATGAAGCCGTGCCACCGTCAGCACTATTTTTAAGGCACAGAGACACACCCGACGGGTTTTAGGGGTGTCTTACCACCACAGTGTCTGTTCCCAGACGGTAAGTCATCTGTGTACCAAGTTTGGTTGAAATTAGTCAAGCTGTTTCAGAGTTTTATGCTGGAACACACGCAGACACACACAGTTTTTACACAGAGAGAGAGATTTTGATCACAGGTCATTAGAAAATTATAGTCCGTAAAACTGGCCAATATAAAAAGACCTATGAAAATCAAAGCAACATAACTTCCTATTTGTTTCAATGAGGCAAATGAAAGAAAGCTTCCTTAAAAATTGCTCCCCTTACCATTATGGTTTAGTTCCAAGATCCCCCTTGCAACTGCCATAACCACTTCAAAAAATCAATCACTTTAGAAGCAGATGCAAACCTGTTACACTAATTAAACTTTGTTTTGCATCAGAGTCATGCATTTGCAGTGTGTGTACAGTATGTAAATTATACAAATTACAAGAAAAGTTGATTAGCGTAATTCAAATCTCAGTGCAGTTACTAAATTTAACAATGAATACAAATTATACTCAATCAGCTCATTTCTATATGTTAACTGTACAGCATGTATCACCAGCTTCAAAGCAATATGAAATAAAAACTAAAGAAGACGACTGCTAAATTAGAGATGATTTAGAGGAATATGGAGATGGAGTCAGGAGGGCATTTTTTAAAAAAGAAAAAAAAACTCCTAATAAATAGTCCTCAACATGACCAATATTGGAACTGGAATTTCCACTGTTAAGCAATGCAATTGTTAAATGAATCACATTCAGTTTTATGACACTTTTTGCCACAGTAATTAAGTGAATCCAATTTCTCGCCCCCATTGACTTTTCATGTCAGAACTCTCCTGCAAAGACAGCAAATGGAAATTGCATGACCCTGAAATGCTGCAACCTGGTGCCCACAAGCACCCGAATCATGATCATGTGTCTAGGGGAGGCTGGCAGCAAAACCACAACTTTGAATGGTCATTAAACATGTTTTTGCATAATGTGCACGTGTACAGTGTGCATTTGACAATAAAAGGTAACCTAGAGGCACTGGCAGCCATGTGGGCTAATTTTAACAACCAGTCCGCCCGAACTGGTAGCTAATTTTAACAACCAATTCGCCCGAACTGGTAGCAAAATTAACAAACGGTTCACCCAAACCGGTACAAACCCACACCTGGTAGTAAATCCAAGACTATCTGTACAGTGGAACTTTGGTTCACAACCACAATTGGTTCCTTAATTTTGGTTGTGAACTGAAACAATTTTTCCCATTGGGTTGTATGGAAATATGATCAATCCGTTCCAGACCTATATGAACTCTATTGTTTCTTTTAAGATTTTGAAGCACACAAATACAGTGCTGTAGTTAAATATGCCACAGAATGCACAGTGTAACAGTAAAATCCTTTAATACAAACACTGAAAAAACCATGAACAACAGAGAAAACTGTTCAGTTGGTCAATTCTGAGCGAGAAAGAGGTTGCTGTTTTGCAGGACAGTCCACCTCCATCGCGGAAGGACATTCTCCTTCAGGTATTTTCTCTCTTGAGATTTCTTTGTCCTCAGGAAGTTTGGTTGTGAACCAAGAATTTATTTGTGAACTGAGTCAAACGTTTAGCTAATTTTTTGGTTGTGAACCAAACTGGTTGTGAACCGAAGCATTTGTGAACCGTGGTTCCACTGTACTGTTTTAATTAATTCTAATGTCTTCAATAACTTTTATATAGAAGCCAATTCCACTGTTCAGTTCCAAGACTATTCAAGTCAAGTCCTCACTGATATAATTCCAATGATGGTGAGCTGACACATATTCGTCTGGAATAAAATCTGGAAAAGACACTATGGAAATTTATCTTACACCTATAGTAATATGTTTTTTTTAAAAAAACAAAACAACTGAATCTGGTACTTTAACACAGAGCCATACACATTGTTGTCATAAGTTGTGATAAACATTTACAAAGTAATACATTTTCTTAGAAATTGTTAGAAATACTACTTTCGCACAGTGAGCAGTGCCAGTACACTAGGAAGAAACAAAATGAAAAAACAAAGAAGCATATACCATAGCTAAACTCATCTTAAAGATTATTTGTTGATTATTTTAAGTTTAGTTATATATATTCAATTATCTAACCAATGCAACAATAATTTTAAGACAATTGTAAATTATGTTTATTTACTGGGGGTTTTTTCCACCCACAATCCCCTTCACATTTTCTTCTTTGTGTAGTCATTTATTTTCTTTAAATGTTCTACAATAAAGGTGTAATTGTCATAAGAAATTCTTATTAAGAAAAATGCTGGATTTTGCTTCTAAATTGTTATTTGTGAATAAGTATAACAGAGGTCTCTGAATTGATGGCACACGCCAGTTTAAATCAGGATGGCTGAACGGACCACAAATAAGGCTCAGTAATAAACTCAGTGGCCCAGTCAAAATAAATGAATTTTCACTCCCACCACAATCAATAGAACAAGTTAATTGTATGATCTTTGGCTTGTTAAAAAGAAAACAATAAATGATCTAATTTAGAGGGTGTTTGCAAGGTTAAGCCAAGAGAAGGAGAGTTAAGTATTCTGTAGAGGAAGATTGCTATTTCAATTGGGCAAAAAATAATACTAAATTAATTTTGACAGATTCCAAAGACCATATTAGCTTACTGTAGCATAAACAAAAAATAAGAGCTTTTATATCTCATAGCCCATCCTTTGTAATCTTTTTCAGCTGTACTGGACTTCAATTCTCATTGTCCTCAGCCAGAATGACAGTCATTCTTGCTATGGCTTCAAATGATAGAGATATAATCAAGACATCTGGAGAGCATCAAATTGAAAAAGGCTTTTATAAACTAACAAGCTTTCATAGACTAAAGGCTACTTCATCATACTCTACACCAGCAACTGATGTTCGATGAACTGGAATATCTGACCTATGAAAATGAATACTGCAATAAATTGGTTACTTTTTAAGGTATCACTGAGTACTAGTTTAAGATTAATGGAGGGGATACATAAAACTGCATAAACAAACACACAAATAAATCACAAATAAATTTCAGGATCTGAATTTTTAATGATAGAATCAGGAACAGTAAAGGACTAGTCACAAAACCTGGTAAGACAACAAAAAGGTTTCAAAGCAATTTATTGTGAAATCACATCTACTTCAAGTTATAGTCACAATGGCTAGGCAATTGCATATAATGGAAAGAATGGTGTAAGAAAATGACCCCTGGCTATTAGCTATGTTATGCCTGAAGATAATGGAAGTTAACCTCCAGATTCATGCCCCGGTTCCCTTTCCTCAAAACACTGCCATTTTGTGGATCCTTGGAACTATGCCTTCTCCATTGTTGGATCCCGGGGATCCAACATATCCCCCCTCTTTTAGCTTTCAGAAGAGCTACCCTTCCCCAACATGTTTGGATAGGGTAAAGTTAGATTTGGAAAAGAACATTGGGATGTATTGGGGAAAGGTGGTTGTAGTGCCTGCTTTTTAAATTTTTATTTTACTGATTTTATTGTTTCTTTTGCTTTTGTTGCTGGATATCTCTGAATTGTAAGCTGCCCACATCTTGGCTTTAAGAATGGTGGCTCTACAAGTGTTCTACATAAATAAAACTTTTGGGAAGCTTCAGATTGCTTGCCTCAATGTATTTATCCTACGGTTTTCAGTATCGGTTTCCCCCCCTTCAAACAGTTGAAATATCCAACCACTGGAGAAGCACCTGAATAGGATACATCTGTCTGTGCTCATACAGATAAATGTAATTATCTGAAACCATGTAGGATTACAGAATGTAGAACAGGGGTGTCAAACTCAAGGCCTGGGGATCGGATCCGCCCAGCAGGGTGCTTAGATCTGACCCAAGGGGCCACCCTGGAAACAGCAAAGGACCGGTCCGCAGTACCTCCGCCAGTGAAAAGGGCTGCATGTGGCAGAGGGTTGCAGGAGGCCATTGCAACCAAAAATGGAGCTCAGGAGCCCGGTTTCTCTGCCAGAGCACTTGGGCCACCACAGGTGCCCTGGATACAAGTGACATCGAGCTGGCCATCCCCACCCCCACCCCCAAGTCAAATACAACATGTGGCCCTCAATGACATTGAGTTTGACACCCCTGTGGTAGAACAATCATCCAAAAGGTGCTTTTTCTGGAGGCAAAGTAGGGAATGACCCCACTGTCAGAGCTGAAGAAGCTTCTTGGATGAGAAGCAAAACGTCTTCAAAGAAAAAACAAGGAAGTTTAGTTGTCTCCTGAAAAAGAAACTTTGGGACAACCACAAACTGGATGACTGAGAATCTCTATAGGCTGTAGAACAATCAGTTCTTTGAATCAGGACTTTCAAAAATCAAAGGGTATGCTTCTACTATAACATCCACAGCAATTGTGAGAAGAAGTTGTAGTGCGTGGTGTGAATGTAACCTAAATATACAACACATACAACTTCAACACATCTGTCCATTTTTCTTTAAACATGTTTGGGTACCTTGTATTGTACTCCATAGCATCACACTTAAAAATGTACTGAGTATTTTTTTACTTTTTTCTAAATTTGATAACTCTGAATTGCTACAGTCTCCGTGTTCTGAAGGTGAGTTACACAACTCAGGCTATTTTTCTCTTTAACTGAAATGTAACTACAGTGATTGGCATCTGCTCCTCAGTGTTTCAAAGTAAACCTAGTTCCTTCAGCATGCAAAGCAGAGATTCAACCACAGAATTACAGCCATATCATGCTTCATGAAAAATTAGGATTTATTCTAGAGTGGAAAAGAATTCAATGGATAAATGACATTAGCATGACTAATAGAGCAATACCACTTAGATTTATATACCACTTCACAGTGCTTTATAGTCCTCTCTAAGCGGTTTACAGAGTCAGTGTATTGCCCCCAACAATCTGGGCCCTCATTTTACCAATCTTGGAAGGATAGAAAGCTAAGTTAACCTTGAGCCTGGTGAGATCAGAACTCGTCACAGTGAGCAATGAGTTAGCTTGCAATACTGCATTCTAACCACTGCACCACCCTGGCTCAAAAGAAGGTATATTCCTTCTTTTCCAGTTAGCAAACCAAGGATTCAAACAGTACCTGTGTATTTCCAGCTAAAATCCTCAGTTAAGGTTTAAACATCAAGGATGCTATACAAGTTTAAAAAAAACAGCCTTAAACAATCATTATGCAAACTGGACATGCAGCTCACTTTGTATAAACTTGACCTAAGTTGGTCAAATGACACTGTTAAAAGGGTTTTGCACTTTCAGCTACACATGCATTGGCATTTCTTTAACCCAGGATGGTACATTATCAGAATCAAGGCTTATCTGAAAACAACTTTGTGTCAGCTAAATAGTAAGTATCCTAGAGATATTACTGCCCAATACAACGATGTCTCAAGATGGTGAGTATTATTTGAGCAAGGATATCAGTATCAGTATTGAGGGCAAAAGAAGAAGAGGACGACAGAGAATGAGGTGGCTGGATGGAGTCACTGGAGCGGTTGGTGTGGGCTTGGGTGGACTCCGGGGGATGGTAGAGGACAGGAAGGCCTGGAGGAACATTGTGCATGGGGTCGCGATGGGTCGGACACGACTTCGCAACTAACAACAACAATCAGTATCTGGAGTAATATGGAATTCTTGTGTGATACATTCAGAAAGTGCAATTCCTAAATGAGACTAGAAACAATTAATGAGCCAGATGACAGATAACAAATATATACTTAATGAAGACAATACAGAAATGTTCTTGATCAATCAAAAGATCGGGAAATTTAATGTACTGCTTAAAAAAATCGTATAAGCCTATTTAGAGGCCTCAGAACTTGTTGAAATGGTGGTATATAAGCAATAAGAAAATGGAATGGAGTGGAACAGAATGGAATGGAACGGAACGGAACAGAACGGAACAGAACAGAACAGAACAGAACAACAGATCAGAAATTATGTCATCAGATTCATGGGTTATCTGAGTATTCCTGAAGATTTCATTCATTCCTACACCACACACACACACACACACACACACAGAGAGAGAGAGAGAGAGAGAGACAATTACATATCAATAACATAAAATCTGATTATACAGAACTGCTTTCTGTTCCAAATATTTTGGTACTGAAGCAAGTCCAGAATGGTTTAGACTAGTAAACCGGGTAATAGCTAGAATTCTTTGGTTAGTAACCTAATGGAGGAAAAATTCAGAATGCCGGTTATTTCTTAGAAAGTCATAATGACATAGGTCCAAACTATTTGAAAGACTGTATTTGCTCATTAAGAAAATGTTCAGTAAGATCTCAGAGGGAGGTTTTTTCTGATCTTACCACAATCAGAGGAATATTTTGGTGAACCATGACACAATACTTTTTCTGACGTTTTTCCAGGGGTTCTGCAACTGAAGGCTCATTACCTTGTACAACCAGACAAACATATTCTTAGTTATACAACAGGCAAATCAAAAGTTGGTTTGTCTAATGAAACAGATTTTAATGACTGGCAAGCAAGTACCGTTACTGAAATAATCTGCAGTTATCAGGTAAGATATACATATGCATGTCCAAGGAAAGGTTAGATTTCCATCTGTCAGGGACGCTTAATTTGAATTCCTAAACAGAATGAGAGGTTAGATTCAATGACCTTCATGGCCTCTTTTGACTATGATTCCTAACTGTGTCAGTGACAAGAAACTGGTGCCTATAATGTTCAGATACTTCATTCCTATTTCACATTACTCAATTAAGGTTTTTTTTTCCCTGAGAAAAAAAGCTTTTAACAACCACATCTGGTCTTTAATAAATCACTGTACTTTGTCTTCCTGCCAAAACTCCTCCTTTATCTAACTTACATCTTCATGAGGAGATAGGAAATCACATATTACAGTGGTGACAAACAATTGTAATTATGTCATTAGTAGCCATTTAGACTACAAAAGTTCTCAAAAAGGAAATATAATGAATAAGAAATATAGGATAATACATTGATCATAGTTATAATCCGCTTTTTACTTCACAAGTGTAAAAAGCTGGCATAATTCATGGGCACAGCAGGCAATAATAGTATATCACTTTATGAACTATGCAGCTATTTTATTCCCCTAGCTACTTTAAAATAAAAAAGCTTTTAATAGCTTGATTTAGACATAAAAGTTATTTATGATGCTTCATTGATTATAATATTTACTTCTTGAACTTTCAATTGAAGCAATTCTTTCTGAGATACTAACACAAACCACATTATCAAAGACCTGTCAGGAGAGAACATTTATACTCCTAAAAACTGAAACAGAAATGTTAGTATAGCTTAGGAGTTCAGCGATTCCCTCAATGATAGAATCAGAAAATAAGGGGCCACATGGTTCCCAGTTTTCGAATCTCTCTTTTCAAAGAAACCTAACAAGCTGCTGAAACTCTATGACATGAAGTTTTCAGTTATGGTCAGTATTTCAGAATATTTCAGGTGTAAACTAGACCTTTCAGTTATATTAGATTCTTATGTCTTTAGGAAAGAAAAGTTCAAAAGGCCAGACAGTAAGAATCCGTGAAGTCAGAACTGATCAGGTTTGTGAAAATAATATAGAAAAACATTCAACATAAAAAAATCTAATCGTTTATCATATGCATAGACTTTCCTATCAAAAAACTACAGCAAGTGATACTTTATTTTACTTTGTTTACTACTGTATCACTCTATTCAATGCTTCACAAATTTTTAAAGAAAATTAATAGTATATTTTTTTGTCTTTGGAAATCTTCTATTTCTTCAGAGGATTTCAGGCCGTATCGAGAGTGGTACTTAAAACTGAAAATGCATTAAAGAAGAATATAACTGACAGTTAAAATTGTATTAAAATCTGCACAAAATGATAAAAGAGATACGTAAGTCAAAGAATCAATATTCTTTACTTGAGAACTGTCAACAAGGCATTTTGACTTTAATGTGGTATGTCAGAGAAATACAATTCAATATATTATTGTAAATTATGTAAGAATACACACAATACATTTTATGCATTCTTATGCAGTTTACATGTAAGAAGGCTTTTTTTCATCGTGCAAATTGAGGCTTTGTCTTATTTTAAAATACTCTGTTCCAAGACTCTGACTAATGCACAAGAAAATTACATTTAAAAAAAAAGCAACATCCTGCCCCAATAAAAGCAATACATATGGTCTGGCCACAATCATGCTAGAGAGAAAAAGCACAATGAAACAAGATGCTTTTCTGTTATGACATAATATGTGCATGGAAAATTTGTGCACTAACCATGCACACCATTCTAAAGGACTATTTCCAAATGTGAAAGGGTATCCACAAATCTACAGTGGAACCTTGGTTCGCGAATGCTTCAGTTCACGACCAATTCAGGTTCCGAACGAAAAAGCCAGCTGAGCTCTGACTCGGTTCCTGACTCAGAACTTGGCTTGAGAACAAAAAACGGCGCAGAAAGCTTCCTTTCCATGCCATTTTCCCTTCTGTGTATGTGCAGAATTGCCTGCACATGCACGATGAGTATCACTTTGGGTCGCAACCAATCTGGGTCGTGACCGCCATCCCAGAATGGAGTGCGGTCGCAAACAGAGGGTTGACTGGAGTCAA
>JANHFR010006310.1:37101-47410 GCA_032468015.1 Mimophis mahfalensis | reverse complement strand
GATGAGCACTGCCCCCTAGAGTCGAGAACGACTAGCACATATGTGCGAGGGGAACCTTTACCTTTACCTTATAGATCTGTTAAAGATAATGGTAACTTCTAAATTAAAATTAAATTACATTATCATAACCTTAGAGAAATGTATATAAGTTTATTGTTCTTGATTACGCATGCAACACTTGGATAATAAACACTACACATCTATTGTGCTATGATCCCGCATTTCTATTAGGAAAAAGAAAGAGTGCAATCCAAGTACTAGTTAAAAATGAATGGAATTAGAAATCCTGTGCTACTCAGAAAATGTTTTCCTCTGCTGAGCATTTTATTAAAACAGAGTTGTTGTTGGGCTACAACTCCCAGCAGGCCCAATAATAAGGAAGCTTACTTCTCAGAATATCTGGAACATGATAGGTTCCCCTCTACATCTCAATTCTATTTGTAAGTCATACGTCAACAATGAAAAATTCAGTTATAGTCTTCTTTGAGGAAGAAACTGCAGGTTTCTTCCTCAGAAAGGCTAGTAAAAAATGAATAAATAAACAAAATATCATGCTTTCTAGCAACAAATATTCTTTACTGTCCTTCAGCCTTTGTCCACACTGGAAAGTAACTTTAATTATTTACTCTTGGAATGTAATAAGGTTTTTTGACTTGCTATTTTTTAAAAAAATACTGTATTTTATTTTAAAATATTTTAAAAATTGGAGACTGTATTTTGCTGTACTGAAAAATGTTCTGTATTAAGAGTTCAGAATAAAATCAGTTTAGGATTTTCATACTTATGAGAACACATTTATTTTCCACATGTAGGGCATAAAAGTGCCTGTTTGAATTGTCCATGTGAATTTTGGAGGTATACTGTATTTGCTTTACTAATGAAAACTGAAATCTGCAATTGTATATATGAGTTCCAATAGGCCTGCATATTAAACTGCTCAGGTTTCCTGTTCTAAAAGCTCATATAAGACTGAAGCACTGAAAATGTTTATCTTTTGCCATTGGATATCTGCACTTGACAGAATGACACACAAATAGGCTGATCAAACTCTTTAAAGCCACCAAACTCACTTTTGTCTTTATTATAAAACCAAAATTTGGTCAACTGAGGTCAAGTCATGCACTTAACGCAGCTTTATATTATAGGCAGTGAACTCTGTAACAGAGACTGGAATCATATATAAACACACAACTTTTCTGCTGCTGCTCAGGGCTGGGATTAACTTGGATCTCCTAGTCTTCTGCTTTTAATGAAATTCTCTCCCTTCTATTTTCTTGTTTGGAAGACAGTCCGAAGTTATCTCATGCTAATTTAGTTAGGCAGTGCCCTCCAGGGATGTCACAGGCCTCCATGACCCCTCCAGAGAGACTCCGGGAAGGGATGAGGAGAATTAAACATTCCTGAGAAATTGCAAAACAAGAGCCCCCAGAGATTTGTTGAAAAACTAGCTCCAGACTATCTGCCAGAGACCCAAGCCACCTTTTCAGCACTTTCTTGACATCCCTCTACCAATCCCATCTGGCTTGACTCAGGGGTTCACCACGGGGACTGGGAAGAGTTGCAGTGGAAAAGTGGAATTCAAGGGAGGTCTGATTTACGCTGTTTGTGTGGGATACATCAGATAAATGGAAAGAGCAGTCCAAGAAAATAATGGATCTTGTTTCACTCCAGTGCCTTTCCTCTGTGTTGCTTTAAGTTAAAGATACTGAATGAGGAGGTTTAACTGTTCATTAGCAGTTGTTTAATTTCATGTAAATGTATGGGCACATTGAGTTGTACGACGGCAAATATGTTTTAAGATTTGTTTCTCAGAGCACAATCCTGCAATACTTTTTACTTGGATTTGTTTTAATTTCATTTCTCATATAAGTCTTCTAACAGACATGTCCTTATTCCTTGTGGGATGAAGTTGATTTAAATGTTTAAGGGTATTATTTTTAATACTCCCACATCTCAGAAGGGATTTTTTTTTTCTTTTCACGAAATCTGTTACAAACTACCCAGGACAAAATGAAAAACATGAATCTGCCTTACTTCAAAATCATCTAAAGAATTAAGTGGTTTAGTAAGAACAAATCCATCATTGTACGAATAAAGTTGATGAGAATACAGTTCAGAAATAATAGCTACACATTTTTCTATATTTTCATTCATTATCAAATGAAAAAGCATCTTTAGTACCAAATTCCCTTTCAAAATATAGATTACTGTATTCCAGATGTATTATGAACATATGATTTAAAAATAATGTATACTCCTCCTATCCAATATATCAAATATAAAAGGAGATTTCCCTTATTTGTAATTTTAAAAAATAGCAAAACTTTTTTGTTTAAATATATAAATATTCCAAATACTTTCAATAACTTGGTAGATTAATATCCTGTCTTTCCTCCAGAAGCTAACGGCAATTTTCAGGGAGGTTTTCTTTATTTTATCATCATAACAAAGCTGTGAAGTGACTTCATCCCCTAAACGCTAGTACTTTGCTGCAAAGTAATGATCAGATTTTTAGGTCTGGCTCCAGGAAACCAATTTCAGCTTGGAAGAATTTGGACATTTGCACAATTCATAATATTTTAATTAGTAAAAATATTACCCCGTCATTACTTTTAGAGGTTTCTTAAAGTTTATATGAGCGTCATATAAACTTTGATCAAACAGACTTCATGAGGTACTGATAAGTATGTTTAAACACGTCATTTAAAGCTGCCCATTACATTCTGACTGCTGATAATGTCTTATGCTTTAATAGCTTGGTCAGGTAGGTTCAACCTGCCAGTTCTCTGCCCGGTTGCTGGGTGGGCATGGCCATGGTGGCCGTGGCCTAGTTGGCCTCCTGAACCATAGTGTGGGGGGGGCATTTTCACCCTCCCTGGGTTCTGGAGGCTTTCCTCAAGCCTCCAGGAGGGTGAAAACAGCCCTGTTTCCAGCATTCTGGAACTTCCAGGAGGCCCATTTTTCACCCTCCCCAGTTTCCAGAGGGTTTCCTCGAGTTTCTGGGAGGGCGAAAACTGCCTCCCCCAGGTAGGGCGGGGCCAGCCAGGAATGGAATTTACTGGTTCTCCAAACTGCACACAATCTTAGCTAGAGGATTGCCTGAATCCGTGCCAACCTGTAGCAGCCCACTCCTGAATGCAGCTGTTAAGTTAGCACAGTTGTTAAGTGAATCTGGCTTCCCCATAGCCTTTGCTTGTCAGAAAGTTGCAGAAGGTACTCATTTGACTCTCTGGACATAGCAACCATCATAAATATGAATCAATTGCCAAGGGTCTGAATTTTGATCATGTGACCATGGAGATGCTGCAATGGTTGTGTGAAAAGGGTCATAAGTTACTTTTTCCAGTGTTGTTGTAACTTTGAATGGTCACTGTTGTAAGTCAAGGACTACTTGTATCCCCCTTTTCAAGATGATATGGCCAAAATGATTTATTCCTCACAACAACCCCGCAAGGCAAATTGGGCAGGAACCTAAATCTCAGCCTTTCTAGTACAATCTAACACTATAACTACTTTGACTATTACTTGAAAGCGATTGTTTCCTATTTTACATAATAACTATGAAAGAACTGATGTAGCATTTGACAGCAAGTTTCAACGTGAATTGAATAATTAGTCAATTGTGGTGTCAGCCGAAGCTTTTTTCTTAGGCAAACTGAATAAAATAGAGTCACAATGAAAGCTTTCACTTGCAGTCCAAACTATATACAATGGATAGAGAAAGTCTACACACCTCTTAATATGCCAGGTTTTGGAGATGTAAAAAATAAAATAAAAATCAGACCAAGATAAATTACTTCAGAATTTTTTCCACTTTTAATATAACATGTAAGCTGTACAATTCAATTGAAAAACAAACTGAAATCTTTTGGAAGGAAAAATAACAATAAAAACATAAAATAACATGGTTGTGTGGTTTCAATTGAATTGTACAACTTATATTAAAGGAGGAGGAAAATCTTGGTCTGATTTTTTTTTTAACATCTCCAAAACCTGGCATAGTGGTTCTCAACCTGTGGGTCGCAACCCCTTTGGGGGTCGAACGACCCTTTCACAGGGGTCACCTAAGACCACCAGAAAACACATATTTCAGTACAAATACAGGTGTATGTGAAAATAATGTTATGGTTGGGAGTCACCACAACATGAGGAACTGTATTAAAGGGTTGTGGCATTGGAAGGTTGAGAACCACTGGTGTAGACTTTTTTGTATATCCACAATATTCTTGTGCCAATCTTGGAATTCCTATCTTAATACAGAATGACAGTGTCCAGGTTTTGTATGCGCACAATATAATATGCCAGGCAATGTGAAATGCTCTGGCTTTGTTTCCCTCCTCTTTTATGGAATTTGCCAGCTGGCACAAACCATTGGCCCATCAACCCCAGTGAAGATGGGATGGGGCTTGGGCATTTTGGACAGGTGGTGTCTTTCCTGCCCGGTCAACTGAATCAAAGCAGAAGGGCTCAAAACTGGAGTCTTTGCACAATGTGTCTGAAGTAGGACAATTTGAGCCTGACCATTTTTGCCTCCAGTTGGAACTTTAGATTGAAACGGAGAAAAATACCATATTGTGGTTCCATGAACATCCTGCTTACATGCTTCTGTAGCCTGAAAGCAAATAAAGCATTTGCTTTATTAATTCAACCCATTTTTTTTATTCCAATTTATATGCTGTCCTTCTCCGGAGACTCAGGGTGGCTTACAATCTTTAGAAGCACAATTCAATGTGCTTAGCCATAGCCTTCATTCTTTGTATGTGCCTGCTTATTAGCAGCATTTTTACAAGGTCAGCTTATTGTCCCCAACAATCTGGGTCCTCAATTTACCTACCTCGGAAGGATGGAAGGCTGAGTCAACCTTGAGCCTAGTGAAATTCGAACTTGCTTTAACTACATCTGGCAGTTAAGTGCTAAGTACTAGGTGCTAATGCACCACACCACCGAAGCTCTTAGAAGGAATTTAAAAGGAGTATTTTATTATTGTTTGAGTGATGAAAGTAAAAGCGTATATACAATTTTCTGTGAGTTCATGTTCCATAGCCTTAGTATTCTTTCTTTGTCTTATAGCCTTAAGATTCAGCCTTAAGATTTCATCACACTCTGTGTTTTGAATACTGTATGCATATTTATTAGGCACATTCATTTAAAGCTCCATATATTTACAAATGATGCTGAAATGCTTTCTTTTTTTTCCTTTTTTTGTTTCCTTTATAATAAGCATAATGCTTCCTGGTTGAAATCGAGATGGTCTCTTTGTGCAAAGTACATGGTTAATCCTATTTTCTTTAAGAATTGAGACATCATTGCATGAATACCTTAGTCTGAACCCAGCAAATCAGCCACCCAGATCTTGCGTCATGGTGATCAATACACCCTGCATGATGAATGGCTTTAAAGGGATTAAGTTGTTATAGCAACAAACCAATACTTCCCTTGAAAGTTGACTAAGATTCTTTCTTAAAAAAAGAAAAGAGAAAGAAAACATGGCCTTGACTAGTCCTTTCCTAGCATTCATTCCAGTGTCTGCCGAGTCTGACCACATTCTGGGTACCACCCTTCACTCATACAGTGATTAAGTTGATTAAATAGGATGGCTGCTTTTGAGGTTTTTGGATATTTTTTTTTAGTAGAATATTTGTGCTTTATTTGTATATAAGAGAAAATAATGTAAGAGAAAATTAATACTTGGAAGCTATGTACGTTGATTCTTTTAAAGTATTTCTTCTGAATTTCATAAAGGGTAAAACGTGGAAGCATTCTTCGTATTTTTGGAAATAATAGTAATAACAGCAGTAACAATAATAGCTTGGTTTAGGAAAAAAAAGATTTCAAGAAAGAAGATTGTGTATTGATTCTTCTTGATGTTCATGATTTTCCAAGCATCAAAAATCCTTCTGCTTCAGGTTTCCCGTGTTGTTTACATTTTGGTTTTTCAGTAAATTGTTGTCGTGACCTTCCTCTGTGACATATTCAGATGCTTCTTTCAATAAATCTTCATACAGAGCAGGTTTGATCACAGCCTTATTTATGAAAACAAACTATGGTCCTCTTTTCTATTTTTAATATTAAAAACACAGTAAGCTGGTAGACATTGAAGTAAAAGAAATCAGTCAAAATAGACAATTGAATGCAGCTTACTGGAATAGAAAGTTTCCTAAAAGCTTAGTCAAGAATGGGGCCAGGTATATCTCCTTAAGATACAAAATTCTATAGTATTGCCTTAAGAGAAATCCTTTCATGAATTGTTATTGATAATTAGTAGATGGACAATTCACTTTTGGTACGGCAACTAAACAGGACAGATATAGATACAGACTCTAACAGTTAAGATGTCAGAAAGTATAAATATTCTATACTGGGCATAGAATATCTGACAATACTCTGGTAAATAAGCGCATCACACATTCGTTCTTTCCAATGCTACTGTTTTAAGAATACTTTGCTTTCTTTATCATCAGCATCCTTCAGAATCATTTATTTTTTTAATAAACAGTGCTGATTTGTTTCAAAAATACAATTTTAAAATAAATCTAAAAATAAAATTAGGATTCAAATCTTCACCTAGATTTTTTTAATTAATTCCTTAATTATATTAAATTTTATAGGAAACAATTTAAAAAATACTATTACAGGTAGTTCTCAGCTTACAACTTTCATTTAAGTGACCATTTGAAGTTACAAGAGCGTTGAAAGAAGTGACTTACGGCTGGTTTTCACACTGTTTTACGACTGTTGCAGCATCCCCATAGTCACATGATCAAAATTCGGAAGCTTGGCAACTGACTTGTATTTAAGGTGGGTGAGGTGTCCCAAGGTTATGAGATCCCCTTTTGCAATCTTCTGACAAGGAAAATCAATGGGGAAGCCAGATTCACTTAACAACTATGTCACTAACTTAACAACTGCAGTGATTCACTTAACACCTATGGCAACAAAGTTCATAAAATGGAACTGACTCACTTAACAGTTGTCTCATTTAGCAACAGAAATTTTGGACTGAATTGTGGCCATAAGTGGAGGACTTTCTATACACCATGGTTTCAGAAGAGGATACACCACCCATCCACGCATATATGCACATAAACAACCTGTTTAAAAATCCTTCTGAACTTTTACAAGAAAAAAAGAAGAAGAAAAAGTGAAGGGTGACATATATATTAAACTTCTTTTGTCAGTGAACTTTCCCAACAAACAGCTTTCTGTTTCATTTTGCCTCTGGCAAAAATTTCTAAAGATCAGAAATAAAGCCTTACACAAATAGTTTTGTATGTTGAAGAAACAATAATTTGACACTCGCTGATACCAGGAAGAAGACAACGTTGAATTTATGTTTAGTAATACAGTAGGGGCATTGTGCATTCACTCGAAGCAAAAGATGAAATTTTTAAAATGAATTAAGGGCAAAAGTTTCTCAGAGTTCATATTTTAAAGTTTATCTAGATTATACTGCCTCTATTCTTAAGCATTTTCTTCTACTGCCAGCTATTGAATTTACATAGTCCAGGGAGTTTTACAAGAGAAAAAAACCACTATTCTTTGTTTAGTATTGTCCTTCCTGAGCATTACAGCATGCTAAGAAACTGCATTGATTTCCCTTCCATTAAGGTCCACAAAAACTTTTTATTTTTACAAGAGCAGGACTGTTCTGAGTTTCTGAGCCCAATGGCCACATTTAAAGCAGGTTACTGACAGGAAAAAACATAATTATTTATAGGAAAACATGTTCCAGCTTATCTATTTGGCAAGAACGTAAGTGAAGAAGCTAATTGAGAGGGCTAGAGAGAATTATTTCCTATAGAACAGAGTATAGGACAGGCCTAAATGAGGAAGTAAAGGCACATCATTTGTTTAACAGTTCTAGCTAAAGCTACTGATCAGGGCTCCTCAGACCATTAGAGATAAGGGCACTTCATTTTCTTAGAATTTGTATAGAAGATATGTCATCATTTACAAATAAACCTCTTACCTGAAACCAGAAAGGGATGGCACCTAACCTTTAGTCCCTATCTACTTTGGTGGTAGCCATAGTAGCTGGTGGTAGAACAGAATCTTAATAGCAAAATGCCCCATATCATTTCAGAAATACTGGAAAACATTAGAACTTTTCTGTTATACTGTGTCATTGATCTTTAGCTGGCTAGTCTTCAGCAATGCATTCAAAAGATAAATGGCAGGAGGGAACATTTGTTACAATCCATTCAGGCTTTAGCTCTAGTTGCAGTAATATGGATAGAGGTGGTTTTAAAATTACTTTTTATGGGTAGAAAATGTAACATTAAAAAGTCTGTGTGATTACAAAACCATCTGAAAATAATGAAGCAATTACAGTATCACTGGCTATAATTTTTATATTGCATTTCTCTCGGATATTTATCTTTACTTTCCATGCTGCAGTCATGGAAGTTTGTATACTTGTAAATGAGATTAACACTTTGGGCAAATGATGATTATCTGCTATTTCTAAATATTGTATCATGATCAATGAGATAGCATGACAGATTCCACTCTACTGTAGAGTGGAGTATATAGTAATCTCTGACAACACAAGTATAAGTTTCTACGAGTCAAAGAAGCCAGCACTGACAAACAATCCTGGGTCACAAAGAATTAGAAATAACTGAGGAAATGAACAATTGCAAGGTTTCACAAGGTTTACACCACAGTCAAGACACTGTACAGGTTGATCTTGCTACTGTGAACACCTGAATGCTTCTTTTATAGTAAGGAGGCAAGAAATGTAGTTAAAGTGAGCCTTGATTAACAAGAGTTGTATTAATGGATGACAGCACAGTTAATAAGTTTTGGTTGGTATGCTAGATTAGTGAGACATGGCTATAGTTGCTTGAAATGTTATATATTCTCTCACACAAACACACACAGACAGAGAAAACAGGTTCTTTCTGCAAGGGTGTTAGCCTATATCAATGCTGACTTGTCTCCCGACATCAAAACATTTCAACTGCCAAACCTAGCCAGGAATACTAGTGTAATATCCTTGGCATAACATATTATTCTGTAAAGTTAACAGAATGTCAGCAATAAATTCCCATGCTCATTTTATTTTCCATTTATTTGTTTACAAATAAAGCCTGGGATCCATGTTGTAAATATAAAAATCCTGCTTTTGATCATCATTGTGGCTATATTATAACATCTTTCAAAAAGTGTTGGGAACCTATTTCTGATTTGCATGCAAACCATAAATGCAAGAAAATAATTATGAAAATGTCCATATGATAGATATATTATATGCCCATACACCTATATAGTATTCATTGCTGTGAATCTAAAATGAATGGGGACACATATGAAAAATGAGACTATGGATTTTGTCTACTTCCCTATACAAGATTACAAACTCATAGTTGGAATTCTTAAAAAATCTCAAGCATTAAAGAGGCAATTTTGCTATTAAAGTCCAGAGATAAATCCAGCTGTTCTGTGGATTTATTTTACTTTCTGTTATTACTAATCTATCACCAAGTTTAACAATGATGCCTATTACAGAGAAGAAAACCACTTGGAGAACTCTGTATTCATAAAAGTCTAGTGTTCTATTGGATCATTGTGTCAATAACTTTTAGAAAACTCTGTCTTTACCTTTAGTGTGTAACCTCATGATAGTTAAAAGGCAGCCAAAGTCAAGCGGCGAATTTTATCACAGATCGAGGCCTAGCCATGTCACGGGTCACGGTGTTCAGCATGTGAACAGGAAGGTGAGAATTGCTGAACTTTTAGCTCAGTTGTGGAGCCCCATCAGAGAACAAATGGACCAAAACACTTTACAGCTGTATAAAGAGACGAATGGATGGGTACCTATTGCACAGAGGCCTTTGTGTTCTAGACATGGTCTGGCATTATGATGAGATCCACTAGGCTGCAGCTTTGCAGCAATTAAAGCAACATTATCACACTGCACACAGGATCATTTATCTTCTAATTTAGCATGTCATATGTTCGATATTTGCAATCGATGATTATTCATTATATTCCATTGAAGTTTAAACAAAGATTTTCTCCTTTATCAAACCAGTAATCAATTCCGTAGCAGTTGCAGTATTTCTTGTCTGTGTTTATTTTGATCCTGAAGTCGCTACGATATAAACTCAGAAATGAATGAGTCAAGAATCAATTGTTTAGTGTAGATGGGAAGAGCAAATTCGTGATGTTTGATAACTGAGTAGGAAAGCATACACATTTCTGCTTAACTGATTTCCTATTTGCTCTTGCTGTTGTTGTTGTTGTTGTTGTTATTATTATTATTATTATTATTATTATTATTATTATTATTATTATTATTATTATT
>JANHFR010006310.1:8932-20777 GCA_032468015.1 Mimophis mahfalensis | reverse complement strand
GGAAAATGTTGCAAATTTGACACCTGTGTTGTAAAACAAGGAAACATCTTATGCCATTGAAGGAATTCTTAATAATAGAAATGCATTCATGCTGTGGAGAGAAAAGTCATTTATTCAACACCCTGGCACATAGCTAGTTTGAAGATCCAACTTTTTTCATGCACACTTGTTTGTCTTTTAGGTTAGGTTAGGTTAGAGTACCTATGGAAGGAGGCTAATAAGGCTTTATTCATGGCAATTCATACCCCCACATCATCTGACCCTCACTTATTCATCCTAAATAAGAATTTGCCCTTTATTCTTAACAGTATAGCTATTTAATTTTATTTAATTCATTGATACAATCAACAAACTTTTCTATGGGAGTTTAGAATCAAATCTTGGTATGCTTGAGCTCACAAGACATTTCTTGTCTAGGATTCAAGTCTTTTCACTGTAAAAATCACATCAGAGCTGTTCAGAATTTAAATATAGCTCCAAATGAACAACCGATCACACAACCCAACTGACTACATTGGCACACAAGGCATTTATAGGCTATGGATAATAGGACAAGAAAATCCTGCTGATGATGTTACCATTCTGGCAATGAAACATTCAGAGACTAAACTGAAACAAGCTTGGAGAAGCAAACCACTGCCAAAATCTAAAACCCCAAGCTACTTATTTATCTGGTGTTATTTCAACATCAGAACTAGTCTATCAGTGCTAGAGATATGCAGACCTTGTAGGTGATCTGTTGAACAGCTGGTAGAAATTCTTACTCATCTTGGCTTCATGCTTTTTTTCTGTCTTTCTCTCTTTTGTCCATCATGGTTTTATTCACTGTGTTTCAAAATCTGTAAAAGAGAAGACAGTTGGGGGGACAGAGTCAAAACAATTATCCGAACTTGGGTAGTAGAGATGTTAGTGTTGTTGAAGCACCCTAAGTTAAAGTGAAATGATCTTAATACAACAGAACATAGAGAAGGCTCCACTGTGGCAATAGGACTTGGGGATCAGCTGAAGGGATAATGGATGAGTTTAAATAAAAATGGGGCTTTTAGTCTAAACATATTGTGTTTTTTTTTGTTTTTTGTTTACTTTGACTACATGCAGTTTTATATTATTATTATTTTCTGTGCAGTTTTTGGACTGAAAAATGCTAGACAAATCCTAGTGGATTCTGAAAATTACATGGTTCTTCCTACACAATTGGTTTTGATTGATACGCTCTGACGGATACCACTTTGCTGGAAAAGAAATTCATAACACATTTCCTTGACATTGCTAGCCCTACTAAATTCAAGAACCAAAAATAAAAGAAATCCTCCACCTGTATTAGATGAAATTTCAGTGCAGAATTTCAGATATGAATACAGAAGCAATTTTGATTTTTTGCCGAAGCCAACAGAATCCAACCCTTCTGGGTAATGAAGTTATAGGAACAATGCTCAGTGTATAAAAACAATATCTTATCCATAATTAGCTTTCTAAATTTAAAGTTTGCTAAACTAAATAGTCTTGATCTGATCTTTATTTATTTTTTTTTAAAAAAAGAACAGTCAAAAATGCAAAACTGTATTTGTTTCACCAATTTTCCTTCATTTTTCCACAATGCTAACCTCAGTTTCCTTTCTCGGTGGACAATTTAATAGAAGATGGTGTTCATGGGTCCTCCTTTAAAGAGAAGGTGCTAAATGAAAACTAAAGATTCAGAACAAGGGTTACCAAATTATTGAAAGGATTGACATCCTGTACCAATTCTTCATGCACCTCTCCCTATTGGTTTTATTTATTTGTTTGTTTGTTTGTTTGTTTGTTTGTTTATAATTAAATTTCTATACCGCCCTTCTCCTGAAGGACTCAGGGCGGTTTACAGGGCAGATTAAAAACATACACTATAATTATTTTTTTTAAAAAAGAAACTATTAAATTAATTTATCCCTGAAATTTATAAAATTTACAATATCAACCAATTAAAATCCCAATTAAAACCAATTTCATGGGGACAGACAAGCAAGATGAAATAAGTGGGTTTTAAGGGCGTGCCGAAAGGTTCTCAAGTCAGGGGCAACCTGAACCTCTAGTGGGAGCTCATTCCAGAGGGCAGGGGCCACCACAGAGAAGGCACTCCCCCTGGCACAACAACATTGTCTGGCTGACGGCACACTGAGGAGGCCAACTCTGTGGTTAATTCCACACATAGGAGGAGGTTCAGCCATTTATGGTTAACTAACAGTTTACATGCCAAGTCTCCCTCCAATATGTCTGGACTACTTTCACCAAAATAAGAATTAGATTATGACATTAATTAGCTACTCACCTTTTAAGGAGTTGCTGAGCTCTTATTCTTTAACTGAAAGATAAGTGTTAAATATTTGCAAAGCTTTATGCTGCTGTAGGAAAGCCTTGCAACTGGGTGTAGAAATCGATGGATCATAGCAGAGGCCAAAGCATTCGTTGATTAGGAGAAGGCAGGTTTATTTACAAGCTATGTACATTGAGGTAGCCAGGCATACAGAAACAAAACGGAAAGTAAAGGTTAGGGCTAGGAGCCCAACACACTAGCATACTGCTTTCAATACAATGCCACCATGAGGCTTGGAGTGGAGCCTCGGGTATTTATACCTTTTCATACTAATGATGATTGACACACCACGTTGTTGGACTGTCATGGAATTGCGAACGGACACCACACAGAAATATCAGATATGGGTCTTTATTTGAACATCCAGGAACAACCAAAATGTTTTGAAATGAATTCAAGTCAGCACTGAGGATCATTGCTGCTATTAACCTACCACACTCCCTCAAACCCCCTTGCCAGCCAATTCAGAAGAGTCTCGAAGGTTCTAGTACTGACCAGTCCCGAACCTTCTAGCCTTAGAGACTCATACTGAGATGAGAAAGGGTTTCTTCTCTCTCTCTTTTTTTTTTTTGACAGCTCCCCTCCTAGCCCCACCCGATTCTGTAATATTGCCGCGTGAATCTCCACGGCACAGCTGAGCGATCAGCGAGCCTTTATGACGTCGGTTGGCTCGCCGACCGTGTCGGCTTCTCACTTCCTATGTCGGTCAGGGTGAATGGCGAAGGAGAGCGTGCACTGACATCTCTAGCTGTCTCCCCTCACCTCAGGTGGGTTTGGCTGGCGGCATAGGTTTGTCGGGGTCGGCAGAGCCAATCCCGACAAGTTTCTTATACTATTGTAGGAGTTTCTTATACTACTTTGTTTAAGGGACAAAACAATTCTTAATCCAATTCCTTATATTATTTTCCATGACTGTAATAAAGATGTTCTATTAAATTTGTTTACATATGGGATTATTTTCATTGTGATACTTCTATTATAACTATAGTGTAAATAAATAATAATAGAATAAAAATAACAAAGAAACTTTTTCAAACACATTTCTTTTTTTTTGTTATTTATTTGCTAGCTAGATCTTTCCCTTTTCTCCCAGGAATTTAAAGGGGCATACGTGAAGCTGTCTCTTTCTGTTATCTTTCACAATCATCCTGTGAATTAGGTGAGGCTGTGACTATGTGAGGTTCCATGGCTGAGAGTAGACTTGAACCTGGAACTCCCTAGTTCTAGTGCAATACTTTATCATATCATATTGTATCAGAATTGAGCTGGAAAGGACCTTGGAGGTCTTCTAGTCCAAGCTCAAGCAGGATATCCCATACCATTCAGACAAGTCACTGTCCAGGCTCTTTTTAAAAGAGTGAGGACGCACCCACAACTTCTGACGGCAAGATGTTCCACTGGTTAATTGTCTTTACTGTTAGGAAATTTCTCCTTAATACTAGGTTGCTTCTCTCCTGGATTAGTTTCCATCCATTATTTCTTGTCCTTCCATCTGGTGCTCTGCAAAATAAATTGACCCCCTCCTCTTTGTGACAGCCTCTCAAATACTGGAATACTGCCATCATGTTCCCACTAGCCCTACTTTTCTCTATACTATCCAATTCCAAATCCTGCAGCCATTCTTCTTATGTTTTAGTCTCCAGGCCTTTAATCATCTGCACTGCACTTCTTTGTACTTTTTTCAAAATCTCAACATCTCTTTTGTAAATGTGGTGACCAACAATGGATGCAGTATTCCAAGGGTGGTCTTACCAAGATTTTATAAAACGGTACTAATACTTCACATCAGAGGTGGTATTCAGCCAGTTCCAACAGGTTCCGGAGAACCGGTAGCAATAATTTTGACTGGTTCAGAGAACCGGCAAATACCACCTCTGATTGGCCGACACTGGCAAATACCACCACTGATTGGCCAACAGCATAGCCACACCCACTAAGCCACGCACACAACCGGTAGCAAAAAAAATTGAATCCCACCACTGCTTCACATGGTTTTGATTCTGTGCCTCTGTTTATACAACCAAGGATTGTATTAGATTATGTTATTTATTAATATATCAGTTACACTGATATCCTACTGCAGTCATCTATGGGCCTACTTCTAGGCTTTTGATATGTCAAAATCCCTTCATGAACCTGTGGGAATAATTACTAGACTGAATGGTTCAGTCCCCATGGTTTTTTACTATAGAGAATAACTAGTCTACATGCTGATGCTTGGGAATTTTGACCTCTGTGCTCTGGGAGTGGATTTAGAGAAGAGTCGAATTTAGGAACAAGTGATTTAAGAACTCAGAAGGATTCCTGAAAACACAGGGGATACCTTCGTTTTTGACTAACTCTGGAGTTTCAGTGAGGGGAGACTGGAAGTAAAATTTAGTAAACTCAGGTAAGAACTTATTGTGGACCTTACCAGGAGCAGGAGGTGACATTCACCCATGCTTGAATCCACTCAGGGATGGATAATGTAATACACAATGGGGCTGCCTTGGAAACTACAGTATGTACAAAATGCAGCTGTTTACCTACAAATATATGACACCCCTGTTGTTGCAAGCACTACATTGGTCACCAAATACAATTCAAAGCGCTATTTATTACATATAAAATTTGAGTTGAGTTGATTCATCTTGATTGGGGATGTTGAGGGTTTAGGGTTTACAGTATATTTTTATGGGGTTTCTTCTCAATTCTTACAGAAAAGGTTGCAGTGATTTTGATGGCATTATTAGCTTTTAGGAAAACAATGAAAACTGTTCTGGACAATGAGCTTAGTTGTTTGCTTTCAGATATTTTATTATTGATAATAAGCACTAGTGAGATTATCTAGTCAAATAAGGAAATGTCTGCAAGCCAACAACCAAACCCAAGAGCGCCAAGGATTCCAGAGTTCAACCTGAATTGCAGATTTTATCTTCTAATTTTTAATTTACCGGTATAACATTGCTATAAAGAGACATAGGCAGTTCTTAATTAAGGCTTTATGTTTCTGTATTTTATGGCTAGATGTAAACCATTGAGGAATTGGATTTTGCAGTATACAAATAATGTAAATAAATAAATATTCTCCTTAGCTGGTCGAGTCTGGATAAATGGGTAGAAAGTTAAAGTCCCACACTGCCATGACATGTATTTGCTTGGATTCTCCATCCCGCGCTACACCCCTTCTCTTCTCCCTCGCATTTTTCATCTGGTGATTTTATTTTAAATTCTTGGACCTTCCTTGTAGAAACTAAATAAGCACAATGCAAAACAAAACAGTAACAGGAAAACTAAAAAAGTGTTTCTAAGTTTTATAAAGCACATGAGCATAGTGTAAGGCCACAACAGAGCGGGCTGTTAATTCCTTACTCTGAAAAAGGCTTGATGGCTCACGAGTTATATTTAAATTGTGTTCCCTTGGTGTCTTTATTAGTCTCACCCTTTTAAACTTTTCCCAGCTCTTTCTCTCCACACAGACCTCAGATTACTTCATACCTCAGGGAAAGAGTGACTCAGTGGAGGAAAAAGATCATGATATGCAGACACTGGGTTTATGTGACTGTTCGCGTACAGAATTGCCAGAAATGGATTCACATATTATGATTTCACACAATATGTGCATAGATGTTGGACGTAGAATGCAGCTTGCTGAAAAAAAGTTTAGCTTCCACTATTGAAAAGGGAAAATGACTGTATGGTCAAAGATATGCCTGATGCTGCACAAACAAGTTTCACATACTAGAAAAAGAGCTTTAGTGGTTTATTTCTTTGTCTTCATCCAAGAATATTTGTTTCTGTAATGTACAGAACTCCCAGAATTCAGCATTCCCAACTGCAATATCAAACGTGGTCAACTCAGACAGAGTAACTATTGAACAGCAGAGTAGATAATACATCTAGATAGGTAGAATACATGTCTGGTTTTTATCCAGCATCAACAGATACTCAAAATCTGGTAAGTGCTTAATGGTACACTTGAATAAAAGATAGATGATTGCAGCATACCTTGGATCTTGCAATTATGATATCTTGAAAAATGCTAGAAGAAATCAACTCCATCTCCTTAATCCAAGAAGAAAGCTAATCCAACAAATAAATATAATACATGGCCTACTATTTGCCTCTGGGAGACAAATTAATCTGATGTCCTTAATGCTTCAAGGCCTTGCTTTTCTACTGTAATTCATGAACTACTGTATTTCTTCTCCTGCTTCTCTTTCTCTTAGGGAAGTTGAGTCACCCATCCAACAAAAATTGTGGACTTTCCACTGAATGATAAAAATAATACACAACAGTTTGGAGCAGGGCTGCTGGAATGTTGAAATACCATACAGTAGTACCTCTGGTCACAAGTATAATTTATTCCATAACTTTGGCTATTTCTTCATCTTCCAATGTTTCATCTTCAGGGATTTCTGCGTCAGGGATCATGCTTGATCGCCACCTGAGTAACTGTGTGTTCATGACCAGATTCAAAAATTTTGTAAATTTTTTGATCGGAAACTGATTTGGTCGTAGTCAGAAGCGTACATGACCAGAGGTTCTACTGTATGTGGATTTTGTATTTGTTTCATCTAGTAATTCTTTTCTTCTCTAAAAAGGACAGTAATAACCGTGCCATATTTTTCTACAATCTTTACTTTAAAAAAATATATAGATAGGGATTTTTAGAATTGTGGTAGTTTCTCCCATCTGGAAATTAACTTCATCACCTTTTCTGGCTACTCAGGAGAGACATCCATCTTGTGTTCTCTCATATTCAGATTTGCGAATGTGTATTTGCTTTCTTGCTTATGGTTTAGCAGGATTTTTAAATTTACCTCTTCTTTACACCTTACATTAATTTCTACAACCTTCTTGTCATACTCACACTTTGGGGGAAATAGTCAACAGCATGTTTCCCAGATTTTGCTATATCCCATTGTCAGGGTCTCAGGGAATGAATACAGGTGTGTGTCCATACACAAAGAAAAACATTTTAATTATTATTGCATTGTCCCAATGTCATTCCAAGGTCAAGTCCAAAGCATTTGTGGTGGTTCATATTCTGAAGAGTTACAAATCCTAAAAGATATAATGAAAATGATCATAAGATCCTAGTTTTCTTTCCTTTTTTTCATCTATATCTTTACTTAGCTATATCCCAAAAGGGATGCAAGTCTGAACATTGTTCAAATAGCTGCATGAGATATACAGTCTGTTAACACAAACTGCATTTCCTTTCACTTTTTCTATGACCACATTGTCATTATGGTTTTGTCCATTTTTAAACAGAGGAAAGGGGGTGCTGGTGTTTTCTATGACTAATAATGTTGTGTTGAGTGTAATTTTCTATTTTTTTATATTTTGAAGGGAAAAAATCCAGATACGCTTTCTTTTCCCCAAACCAGAGAATATGTCAACATCTGAAAATCACTACTTCAGTAAATTATTACCTTTGTCTTTCTGAACTGAATCACTGTGTTAGCCAAAATATTTATATCATTACTTCCTATAGTCTCAACATTAACTTTCAGTGAGAGTTACTATCAGCTTAAAATGAGCCTTGGTATTTTTGAATCTCATCATAATCAACATGCCTATTTTGATAGCAAAATATTTATATTTGCAAATGAACAGCAGTGAGCAAAGGCTTTCCAGAGAGTTTTAAGCTTTTGGTTACCATTTTATATTTGGCATATTTATCTGAAATGTGTCATTAAAATAGTACAAATATCTTGCTATTGTAAGCAACGTTTTACAACAACTTATTAAAATAATAGAGCCACCACATAGCTCAGACCTCCTAAAGTTACAGTAATATTAAACAAATATTAAGAAGCAACAATCCTACAGCAGTTGCAGAATATAAAACATCCCTTAGCCCAAATTAAGGGGTTCCATTCAATATGGCATTAAGGTTTTGTACAATGTCACTTCTACCTTTTCTTGCCCTTGTTCTTTCATATTTTGCATGAAACACCATAGCTATCTGAAAAGAGGACAGCCCAAATGTAAGACTGTATGCTTCCTGCTAAAAAGAAAAACAAACAGCAAAAATCATTTCCTTCCTTGTGATATTTGCAGCAAATCCAGCAGGGCCTCTTCATTTTAAAAACAATTTATTTGGGGAAAAGTAGAAGAATAGAGTAAACAATTAAATTTTTTAAAATATATATACCATGCACAGAAGGAACTAACAAGTAAAATAATTCACACAATGTGGATGAACATTAATTCTACTATAGTGCAGCCCCTGAAGCTCATCAAGGGAATACAGAATCAGAGGAAAAGAATCCAGGCTCATGTCTTCAGTGAATCACAAAGTTTTCTAGATAACTTTGGTCTCTTTCTCAATCCAACTTCTGTGGATTGGTGGTCACACAGAAGACAACAGTAAGAATAATCCCTGTCTGCTGCCTTGAGCTCAAGAGAAAAGTTAGGTTACAAATGCAATAATGCAGTATATAAACAAACAGAAAAATAAAAATGAGTTATACTAATATGATCACTGACCTAGTGCTATGTTTCCCTGGTTTCAAATATTGTAGTTCTTCTGCTGAATGATATTATAACCATTTGTTTGTTTGTTTGTTTATTAAATTTGTATGCCACCCAACTCCCGAAGGACTCTGGGCAGCTCCCAACAACAGGATACAAACAATTCCAGATAAAAAAATTAAAAAAATTAAAACAGTAAAAAACTCACACATACTATTTAAGCCGGATCTCAGTGGATGGTGATGGCGAAGCCTGCCGGAAAAGCCCCCAAGCCTGCCAGAAAAGCCAAGTTTTTACTGCTTTTTGGAAGGCCAGCAGGGTGGGGGTGGTCTGGACCTTAGGCGGTAGCTGATTCCAGAGAGCCGGAGCAGCCACAGAGAAGGCCCTTCCCTGCAGGCCCGCCAGCCGGTTGAATTTGAGAGTTTAAACAATAAGAATGAGAAATCACCTAGAGAAGATAAATGATTATTAAACTGTGGCTTGGCCTGAGACATAAAATACGTTACTAAACCCCAAGTTTTTCTGCATTTTATATCAGCCTACTTATTTTAATATGTTTTCTTAGGTTTGCAAATGAAACATTATTCAGCATTACAAATCCAGTGTTTTGTTGTCTTATTACTAAAAAAAAAATAACTTGACTTTCATTGTGATATTGAATATGTGATATTTCTACATATTCAAGCAGTAATTGGGATAGAGTAGAACAGTAAAAACTAATTTAGGAAAAATATGGTGTGTGTGTGGGGGGGTGTATAAGACCCAATTTAGTGAAATGGTTAAGTTGCTGGGCTAGAAATCATGAGGCAGTGAGTTGTAGTCCCGACTTAAATATGAAACCAGCTGGATGACCTTAGGTCAGTCCCTCTCTCTCAGCCCTAGGAAGCAGATAATGGCAAACTACTTCTACAAAACTTTGCCAAGAAAATTGTAGGGATTACTCCAGGCAGTCATCATGAGTCAACCCTGATTTGAAAGTTCAGCGACACATCTGCACACGCACACACTCAAAGACACACAGATACACCTCCTTCATAACTTTTGTCCTAAATCATTTTTTTTTTCTTGTTCTAATTTACTCCAGCATCATCCAATTCAGTGAATCCTGGGAAATGTCACTTCTAGAATCAACCTGTTTTGTGCTTAGATGGTTAAGCGATTGTTGCCCTTGGTGTTGTTTTCTTCACTTATCCATTGTTTCAACCATGCTGCATTGCTGACCCTACCTCCCAGCCCCACAGCTTCTCACCCCCATTCCTGTCATTCCTGAGCTTTTAAAGCCATCCAAGTGTCATCTGTGAACTGCACAAAATCATTGATCTTCCTGAGAACATGAGCCTGTTCTTCTTAAACCTGCTATCTGATCCCTTCTAATTGACAGCCCTTACTCTCAGAAAGGTATACCCTTACTTGAGTGAAAATTGTGTTCCCCTATGGATGTAATAGCTTGCTTGATATGCAAAGTTACGCTTTCCTTACAGTAAGAAAAATGGCTGTCTGAAGTATTTATTCCTTTAAACAAAAACGAACGGGAAAAAAGGATTGGTACACTAAAGTAGCCAAAGAAGCCAAAGTGCCAATTGTTTTTGTTGCTGATTCCTGAAGCAAGTCTACAGCATCGTTTGCTTCAAAGACACTACTCAGATCTGGACCTTTCCCATACATTGAACGCAGTGGTAGGATTCAAATTTTTCTACTACCGGTTCTGTGGGCGTGGCTTAGTGGGCGTGGCTATGCTGTCAACCAATCAGAGGTGGTATTTGCTGGTGTCGGCCAATTAGAGATGGTATTTTTCAGTTCTCCGAACCAGTCAAAATTATCACTACCGGTTCTCCGGAACCTGTCAGAACTGGCTGAATACCACTTCTGATTGAACGACAGCTGCAGGGCACTTTCCTAAAATCACCCGTGTGTTTGTGTGTATGTATGTTAGCATGTTTTCTCCAACTGAAAAACAAATTATGATCTTGATTGGAAGGATAATGGTTAAAATTGTAACTACTGAAACCATATAATTAAGGGGCAGAAAATACAAGTAGCGGTTGTATTTCTGTGATTGGTTAGGAGAGTGGTCCTTACCCATTCTGAACGTTTCATTCATTTATTTGTTATATCAAGCACTGTTCTATAGTCTGCACAGTGTGACGCAGTATTAACTCTAATCCTTTTTAGCTAGTTTAGAATAATTATATTTTTCCTTTTAACTTAATTATGATTCTATTGTTTTATTTGGTGGGGTATATAACCAAATATAGATTGATATCATTTTGATATCATTTTACCTCAGTTACTTTAATAATCTAAAATTGTGATAAAATAATGCTTCCATGGTACACAAATCAGTGAGTTTATTTATTTTTATTTTTATTTTATTTTATTTGTTTTATATACCACCCTTCTCCTGAAGGACTCAGGACAGTTTACAGGGCAATAAAAACATACAATACAAAATTTAAAATGTAAATTAAACCAAAATTTGGGCTTGACAAACAAGCAAAATTTAAAATATTTAAAAATCCATTATCCCTATTCCAAATTAGAATTAAAATTCTAATTAAAATTTTAGTATTTTTTGCATAGTTGTACTTGTTAGTAGTAGTAATATTTGCATTATTTGAGGAATTTTTGGTTTTGTTTTTAATCAAATTGAAACATATGCCCAGGCTTTATTTTTGGATCTCAGGAGTATTTTTTAATGACTGATGCATTTGTTTATCCTGCTTGTTTGCTTTTGCTTGCTGACTTTAGGTAGCACTTGGCCAAATGGCCCTGATGCAGAGTCACTTTGTCAAAGGATTAACCGAAGCACTGGATTCTGCTAATCACTTCTGCGATTCTAAATGCAGAATCTCCTTAAGGAACACATTGTTGTTGTTAGTCACGAAGTCGTGTCCAACCCATCGTGACCCCATGTACAACGTTCCTCCAGGCCTTCCTGTCCTCTACCATCCCCCGTAGTCCATTTAAGCTCACACCGACTGCTTCAGTGACTCCATCCAGCCACCTCATTCTCTGTCGTCCCCTTCTTCTTTT
>JANHFR010006305.1:329283-342614 GCA_032468015.1 Mimophis mahfalensis | reverse complement strand
GAGAGAAGGTAGTTCCCTGACTGCACCGCTCCATTTGTGTTAGCGGCCACCACTGGTATGAGGGGAGCTTTGCATGCACGCAGGAGTTGACCCGCCACTTGCATGGCCCTGTTCCAAACAAGCCTGTACTAAGCAATGTACTACTCGAAGAGAAGTTAAATCTTATTGTTTTCATACCTCATCTAGAGCCTGAATACTCATTTCATGGGACAAGTGAAGCAAACAAAGGACAGCACTCTTGGTAACACCTTTTCCCATAAAAGACATGGCATTGCCTCCCCACTCAACATAAAAAGATGAGATGACCTGAAAGGAAAAGCAAATAAAAAAATAAAAAAAATTGCTGTTCCAAGGCATCACAATTTGTCACAGATATCAGCTTATCAACCCTTAAAGTTAAACTCTGGAACAGTTTTGAAAGCTGCTTGGGGAACTGAAACTTCGTTTACATGCAGATTCTGTTCTTTCTGAATTTGGAAATAGCTTCAACTCTCTCAACGCATACATTCAGAAATTATTAATTCTTATCCTTACTGGACTCTGGCCAGATGTAAGATGCAAAAAAAATGTGTTAATTGTGTCACTTTGGGAATATGCAAAGACTGGGAGAGTTTAAAAGCCCATAGAATTTTAATCAAGGCCTGAAGAGCTGACAGCTATTGTACGATATATCTGAGCATATAAACTGTGAGAGATAATATTTCCTTTGAAAGAATTATGCCTACATAATGTAAGTCTAAAGATCTGGAGAGTGATAATTTTATTCTGCTTATTTAAACTATCATTTAGTTCATTTTCTAAACTCTGCATAAACTCAAATTAGATGTGATATAGGATGTCTTTCATAAAATTTCTGTTATTTTTAAGGGATAGATAGCAGCTGTAATAGGAAATGGATCTGATCAGATGAATTATGGTTGAGGAAAGCTAATTCACTCTCTCCCTTACTCATTTTGTCGCAATTAAGTATACTAACGTAAAAGATGCTACAAAATCCTTTGTCACAGTGTAAGAGTCCATTGTTTCCTGATTTCTCATTAAGACTGCAGTCCAGAAGGAAGATCTTTTTCTTATTAATTACACAAAAGTTGCTCTAAGACTTTTTTCAGCTGCGAGGTATTTTTTTAACACAATGATGAACATATAACATTCAAATTACACATAATAAGATTTTTTTTTTAAATCTACTCTGCTGGACTCTATGTTAAAATGTTAGAGTCTATTTTTGGTGCTCTCACAAAGGAAATGATCTGAGGATTATGCTTTTGTTTTTAGAAATGAACCAAGTAATGTGGAAGCTATTTAAAAATAAAATCCAACGTATGCTATTTTCTATCTAATTCATGTTCAGAAGGGTATCTATTATATGACAAGTGCATTTTTCAAAATGAACAATAGACACATATTTGTTGCCTGCAGTAATGAAAGGTGTAAACATACAACAGTTATTAATGAAACTATTCATTGGCCAGAACCTGGTAAAATACTATATTAAATGTTTTCAAAAGATGAGTTCCCTAGAAAAACTTCCAATTGTACAGGATGCAGTGAAACCTGTCCCCCTTTCCTCTGATGAAATCTTAGCTGGAGTATCAAGTACTCTGTTTAAAGCAGGGCCAATCCACTCTTTGTATTTCCCAATCACACAAAATTTATTCATTGTTCACTTACCTCAAGAAGCCCAGTTAAGTATTTCTTGCAAATCATGAATGGCTCCACTGTGACAGAGTATGAACTCCAGCCGGGCAGTGCTGTGACATGAACCATACTATTTAATGTCCTTTCCAAGAAAGGTAAGCCATAAAAATGAGGAGCATCTGTTACTCGCAAATACTGCAGAAGCTTCAAGGCTAGTTCTGTTCGGAAATAGCCAGTAAGTTCCAAATCTTTTCTGTAAAAAAGCAGAGCAGATGATAAGATAGGGCAATGTTGGCGAACCTTTTCGGCACCAAGTGCCAAAACAGAAGCGAACAAAAGCATGCACTCATGTGCCGGAAACTGAAAGAGCAGATGATCTTCTGGTTTCTGGCATGTGTATGTGCTCCTTCCACCTGGTCTTCAGTTTCTGGCATGCATGCACGCGCCAAGACCAGCTGTATGGTGCGCATGCGCTGGCTCCACCTGGCGTTTCAGGGTTTGTCGCGCCTCCCTACCCACCCAACTGGTCCCCGTCAGGATGGCAGGACATCCCCACTGACGACCCGGTTCCACAGCCCCAGACAGGGAGGGAAAGTTGGGTGGGAAATGCCACCTCCCTCCACTGGATAGCCAGAGCCCCTTCCTGGCCTTGGAGGGAAGGGGTGTCAGCATTCCCAGGGATTGGGCTGGGGAGCCAGCAGGTGCAAGAGCTTCGCCCCAACTCTGGCCAGAATGAAACATCCCTCCCTAGCCCGCCACCAAGAACAAGCCGGCAGAGCCCCCCCTGCCAAAGGAGTGCAATGGCTTTCCGGCCAGCATGCCTCCTACCCCGGTGCTGGACAGACGTTCATCCCACGTGGACTCAGCTCCTGTGCATCTCCGCTGCTCCAGAAGAGCAGTGGCAGCAGCCACAGGGCAAGAGGCAGGAGTGAGAACCACCACCACCACCAGGGGCGGGGGGACGGTGACAGTTCACACGTGCAGCCCTGCCACCCGAGAAAGGCGGCCAGAAACAAGAGCCTCAGTCCTGCCTCTCGCCCTGTGGCTGATGCTTTATGCATCTCAGCCTGCGGATGCTGCTTCTGGCCACCTTTCTGGGGTGGCAGGGCTGCATGTGTGAACCGTCACCGCCCCCTTACCACTGGCGGCAGCGGTTCTCGTTCCTGCCTCTTGCCCTACGACTGCTGCTACTGCTCTTCTACGGGGATGGGACTGCATAGGAGCTGAGTCCATGTGAGAGGAACTTCTGTCCAGGGCTGGGGTATGATGCACAGTAGGAGCAGGAGGTGGGGCAGTTGACTACCCAGCCAGCAAACGCTGCCCCACACACCTGAGCTGGCCAGGTGCTCCAGACCACAGATGTGTGTCAGTGCCACAGGCTAGAGAGCTGGGGCCACACAAGAAGTTTGGGCAGGCAGGAATCAAAGCCCCGGCCCACCTGTCCTGGCAGGTAGCTCTGCTGGGAAGATGATCTTCAGGTTTCTGGTGCACATGCTAGTCTTTGCACATGCATGAGCACCAGAAACCAAAAGACCAGGTGGCTGGCCCGCATGCGTGCTCTGGAAGCCAGAAGATCATCTTCCCGGCATGTGCATGTGCACTGGGCAGCTGTTCTGGGTTTTGGTGCACATGCATGCATGAAGACCAGCTGGCCAGTGCACCGGAACCCAGAAGAGCAATGGGCAACAGCTCAGGTGCCTGGAGAGATGGCTCTGCGTGCCACTTCTGGCACATGTGCCATAGGTTTGCCATCACAGAGATAGGGTATTAGAGCCAGTTTGGTCTAGTTGTTAAGATACCAAGCTAGTACCAGGAGACCAGGACTTCTAGTCACACTTTAGGTAGGAAGATATCTCAGTAACCTTGGGCCAATCTTTCCCACTCAGACCTAGGAAGTAGACCAGGGGTGTCAAACTCAAGGACCATGGGGCTGATGTGGCCCACAGGGTGCTTAGATGTGGGCCACAGGACTGCCCTGAAAACAGAGGAGGACCAGCTCACAGTGCTTCTGCCAGTGAAAACATAGCTTGGAAAGGCCGTGTGTGGCCCGCCCAGTCTCTTTTTTCAGCTGTGATGCCCTCCTGCAGTTTTTCGCTCTGCCAATGAAAAACTGAGATTGGGAGGGCCACTTGCAGCCCTTGTGGCCTTCATTTTCACTGGCAGAGCACTACAGGTTATTGCAGCCAAAAATAGAGCCTGGGACGGGTGCTCACAACATTAGTTATGTGGAACTGGCCACACCCACCTAGTCCCTGAGATCAAATACAACCCTGATGCGGCTCTCAATGAAATCAAGTTTTGACACCACTAGAGTAGACATAGGCAAACAACTTCAGAAATCTTAACAAGAAACCAGAAGGAAACTTCTGAAAGACACCTGGGGTTCTAATTAAGCTTTGAGGAAGCTGATTGTGGTCCTGGGACATCACATCTTGTACTTTAAGAATCAAATGATTATATTAATGATCTATATTGGTGGCTATCTCATTTTATGCCATACCTGTCAGTAACAGACATGAATCTGAGTAGAAGTGTATTAAAGAAAGCAATCAATTCTTTCTGCAGTCGTTGTCTTACAGCTGTCTTTAGCTCATCAGCTTCATCTTGGGCTGGAGATTCAGGCGGTACCACAAGATCTAATAGAGATTTTGGATTCTGCACAGGAAATCAAGGTTTAACATCAGTATAGAACATATGTTTCACTACCTATTCTCCAACAGAGCATAAAACTCAGATTGAAATTAGCAGTTGACATGCTTTTTTCATATTAGAAATAAGCTATTAAAGAATAAGTTTTCTTAATGATTTATAGAGAATTAATATGCTGCATAATGGAGATAGCCAGTTATTCAGTAAACTAATTTCAATGATATAAAAATTGAAGCAAGCAGTTGGTAAGCATTTCCTGGCAGAGACAAGACAAATTTACCAAATGGTTTATTAATTGATACTGACTCCTTGGCTACAACCTACCAGATTCAGTAAGTTTTTGAAATCAGTTTTCCTTTGGTGAATATATTTAAATGTGCTTCCTATTACAAAAGTCATTCTATAGCAACCATGCATTTCTCTTGGTCTAAAATTGATGCTTATTTGGAAAAATCACAATTGTTTCTAATCCACGTGCTTTTTGTTGTTGAAGCTCTTGCGCATCTTACCTTTAGATGAGATAACTTTTAATAATGGTGGGATAAAAATCTAACAAATGAATGAATGACTAATGGGACAAAGGCTCTTTTTCTACAGAAGATCAAGGTCCTTCTAGAAGGGACTCCTCCTCCAATTCATTCCAATAGGCAGGGTCAGGATTTTAGACCATACTATGGGAAGAAATTGTCATCTCCTAGGTTAGATTACCATCACAGAGTACTTCATCCAAAAAGAAAAGAAAAATGACCCTTTCTTATACTTACTATGCACACATGGTAAGTATAGTAAGTAGAGATAAAGAGTCTTTTGAGACAAGTGTAATGGCACAGATCTGTAAGTACAGGAGTATCCTGGTACTCATTTTAAATTAGCTCCAAGAAATGTGATGACTATCTAAAATGATGAATACTAAACACATTTTTCGCATAAGGAATAATGAAGTGAGTAATGTAGTGAGTCCCAAGGCAGCTGATAACAGCAAGTCTGCATTGCGTACCAAACAAACATTGAGAATTGGGACAAAATGTTTGTGTCAAAATGCACTGAGTACCGAATTCAATAAGTTTCAAAGCAGTTGAATACCAAGGTACCACTGTATATGAAAATACATAATTTGTTGAAATCAGACCCAAGACTCAAGACCCTTACATGCTTCAGAACCACGTCCAAGATCCATTTTAGGTGCTCAAACTCTGAAATAGTCTTCTGTTCCTTCATAAACTTGTTTAAAAAACATATGACATCAGCCAAAAGTTTTTCATCCTCTGAAGATGCTGGAAGCACTTGAAGAAACCTGTTACGCACACACCATAACATTGCACATGTCATTCTGTAGCAGGGTCCTCTCACTAGCATTACATGATTAAGGTAGTTTGCTGAAATATAAAGTTAAACTTAAAGAAACTGAAAACAGCAATATGCTGATGCTAAATATAAATGTCAGAAATACAAAGCAGATGAATGCAAGAGGTCTTACTCAATAATAATAAAAATAATAAACATCAAAAGATTCAACTATGAAACACCATATTAAAAAGATAGCAGAAGAAATGGTCAAAGAAATGTATTGCCATTATCTTTTTCCTTATTCTTTATGCATTTAGCCTCCATGAACCATCTGTATATACAAACATACAGCCAGAAAATTGCCAAAATCAGACGCCTCACTGATATAGGCATTCCTAACAATATTCTGGCAGGCAGTTGAATGCAGTGCTTACAGTAGGAAGGGCAAAAGGGCCAAACATGTTTCGTAGCACTGCTTTATCCTTAGCCAGCCTGTGAATGTAAAAACATCTTCCTTTTTGGTTGCTAAATACAACTGATTTACTGTTTTCAAAGGCATTTCTTGCTGCAGAAAATGCTTGGGAAGATACTAAAGAAACTGGCTATCTTTGAAAATGTCGAAGCTAAATCTACAGTGACAGATGGCTTTGTAGTCAGTTAGGTACCTTGTTCTTACACACCAACCTGCTTAATGCTGTTTGCCAAGCCAACGATTTGAAAGTGGCTCCACAAGGACTACTGCTGCACATTAATGCCAGTCTATTGTTCAAAATATAAAAATTCATTTTTGTGACAGCAGCCCTAACTTCCCCATGGGATGCTGCTTGAGTGATGGCATTAAAACAATCCTGTAGACCGAAGGTTGCACACGTTAACTTAAGGATAATAATATCTTCTGAGGAGAGCTTTAAAGTGCTGGAAAATCTGGATTTTTAAAAAAAGAACATTAAAATGACAATTAAATGATTTATTTTAAAATAACCAATGAATATAGCATCTCAATTTATATTTTGTTTTTTTCTTCTTTCATCACATTGATTTAAAGTTTATCTTTTTGGTTTTGTCAATAGAATTTGTCTTCTTCTGCCATTCTGTGCAGCATTCATGAAGAAATTTTTCACTACAGTCTTTTTTATAACATATCCATTACAGCATACACAAAGACTATCACAAAAAAATATGCCCAATCAAGATTGGAAGCTATGGAAAGTTTAAGGGAAAACTAAGGATATGGGAGAAATCAACTGTCTGTCTTACTGCTTGTTAATGATTTGGAGAACAGACCTCTGCCAGGAAACTTTATTAGGAATCTCCAACTTTTAAAACATTCTTGGGTTCCTGTTTTCTCTATCCCTGATTCATTAGTCATACTAGCTGGAAATGACAGAATTTGAAGTCCAAGATTCCCAACCCTATTCCCAAATGGAGTTTCAGGGTTTTATGGCAAATGCCATTCATTAAAACAAAAGTATAAAGGTTTCCAAGTGAAGACCCAAAACTAAATCAGAATTGCTCTTTTTTAAACACAAATTGGAACAACAAAATGAATAGCTTACTGTTCTGCTGCTGTCTCATAACTGGGAAGTGCAACTAAATTATCTGCTCCATGGAACCAAGACAAGTTCCAAGTCATTTTTAGCATATCTGACACGTGTTTTGAAGCCCAGAATTCACAAGAAAATGGTAACACCACTGAGTTAGGACTGACAGCATGATGTGCAGAGACTTTAATAGGTAGATGATACCTTTAGGAATAAAAATTGACAAATTGAAACAGCACTGTTTTTGGAGAACAAAGTTTGTATTGCTCACTATTTGATTTAAGGCTTATGGTTTAAGACTTCTGAAATATTTCTTTACACATTAGTCTTACAAGTGAATATACAATGAGTTCCTACTGAAATTACTGACAGTCCCCACATCAACATTACGTCAATCAATTCTGTAGAATCAGTTGATCATAAATTAGAATCCAATTTAAAAATAACTTTCTTATGCCCTGTCTTATGTTATACCTTGAACAAACTGCAACAGTCAACAGGAGCAATATTGTAATATTTTAGCTCTGTTTATTGATTGAGTATAGGCACTGAATTAAGGCATGTTTTTTTAAAATTATGGTTTAACAAAAATATAGTGATTGGGGTTCACACATACTTCCAATTAATGCCAGCCTATCATTTATTTGCAATAAATTCCAAACTACTAACTACATTTAAGCCACAACTGTAGCTTGTTTGATTTTTATCAGCATGAATGAACTCAGACCTTCGGCTTTGCAAATCATGGCTTATGGTTAATATATGAACTATGTCACTTTGGACTGCTCAAATGACGACAACCATTGCTTAGAATTCTGTGAATTGGTGTCCCCGTTTTTGACTGATGCTAGATGGGGAAATACAATTAGAGTAAAAAAAAAAAAATCTGTGTAAACTGCAAGGTGTAACACTGTTTACAAAAATACATAAGTTTGAGGTATTTTCAACACAGTAGTGTTGTGGATAGAAGGAAGCAACATAAAGTGATCTAAGAAAAGAGCTTTCCCTATTGTTGTCCCCCGGGAGAGGGGGAGGGAGAGACAGAGAAAGAAATTTCTTGGCAATAAGATAGAAGTGGGTTACCATTGGGTTTGTTTGTTTGTTTTGTTTTGTTTTGTTTTTGTTTTTTGGAGGGAGGACTTTCAGCGACCCAGTTGCCATGCTATGATTCTGGTATTCTTTGGAGATCTCCCAGCCATCTCCCAGTAGATCCAACTCTGTTTAGGTTTTTACATCAGTCATGGACAGCCAAGAGTTGCCATCTGCTAATATTTTTCTCGTAATAGCTAATTGTTTACCATTTGCTGCTCCTTGACAATTATTTTGAATAATAGTAAGAGTACAGGATTTAAAGGACAACTGAAAATTATCAGAAAGAGAAAATGAAGCAATATTCTTCAAGGTGTCTTGAATGAGCTGGTGAAGACATCATAAACTGAAAAACTCCCAGATCAAAATTAGAGTAGCTACAAATTCACTTTGGGTCTCTCAATGGATCAGTGTGGAAATCTCTGAAATCCTGAGATCAGGATATGACAGAACTGGTCTTATCTTACTTTTTATATTTCAAGAAAGCTTTTTCTAGATTCTTATGATTGAATATTTAGGTACCCCAAAGCCAAAAAAAAAAAAAAAGGGCTTGATACTATATGGAACAAAACTGTGACTGAATGTTCTGCTTTAGATACTACAAAGCCTCCTCCCAAAGGTAACAAGGAAAACAGGTCATGAAGAAGATGTGTAGCATCCCAGACAATCCTGCGAACCCTGCTCAAGCATCACTTATGTGCTGTGTCCTGGATAGAAGAAAGAGAACTACCAATCCTCTTTTCTAACATCCTCACCAGTCTCTATGCCACCTTCCTGTCTGCTTCCAAACCAGACAGTACTGCCATTTGACAAAACACTCTTGATCGCCCCTCTATAGAAAGTGGTAAAAACAGGGGTAGGAAAATGTATTTTTTTCATGCAATGCGGAAAATCCACATGATGTTGTGCCCGCTTCACCAGTGTTTCACTGTTGAGTAACCAAGCTAAGCTACTTACTAGCTACACACCCAGAAACTTGATGCTGCTAATCACCTCCACAGGTGAATCATCACAGACAGAGAGGTGTGTAGCCTTTCTGAAACTGACAATGATCTTCGTTTTTCCTATGTTCAAGATGAGGCTATTTTTTTTACATCAATTCACCAAACCCTCTACCCCTTTGTAGTAAGTGCTCTTATTATTTATCCTGAATAAGGCCCACAACTGGTGTATCAACTGCATACTTCACAATATGGTTGGTGGCAAACCTTGCCCAATAGTCTTGGGTCAACAGAGTGAACAATAGAGGACTTGGCACACTGCCCTGAGGAGAACCTGTGCTCAAGAAAATGTCAGTGTTAGAAATATTAGTCCTAACTCACACAGACTGGGGCCTATCAATAAGAAAATGAAGAATCCAGTTGCACGAAAGAGTATCAAAGACGAAAAGGCCCAATTTGTCTATGAACTGCTGAGGAATGATTACATTAAATGCTGAACTGAAGTTAACCAACAGCATTCCCCCTTGAGTATTTCTGTCCTCTAAGTGCACCAAGCTCAGATGGAAAACAGAAGAAACACCATCTTCTGTAAAGTGATTTGGATGGTAAGTGAGTCAAATTCTGGAGAGAGGCTGGCTAAAATAATGTCCTTTATCAGCTTCTCAAAGCATTTTATAATGATGGATGTAAGTACAACTGGACAGGAATCATTAAGACCTTTTTGGCACTGTCAAAATAATGGCAGTCTTAAAAGATGATGACATGCCTGCCTGATGCAATGAAAGATTGAAAATATCTGTTAAGGACACAAGCCAAATTATTTGCACATTCTCTAAGAACACACCCAGGGATATTAATTGGGCCTGCTGCTTTCTGAATGTTAACTTTCTACAATGTCCTCCAGACAGAGGTAACATCAAAGCTAAGCATTTGCTCAACAGGATGGGACACAGCTTTCCTCACAGGGGTGCCATTTGATGTCTCGAATCTTCCAAAAAATGTATTCAGCTTTTGTAAAAAGTCTGTGTCACCCTTACAACATGGTGGAGCCACCTTATAGTCTATAATGGCCCAGATGCTTTGCCACGTATGCCTGGTGTTTGTCAGGTCCTGACAAAAGTTCTGGGATTTCTATCTGTGGGCTTGCTTTGCTCTTTTTATGGCATTTTTCAAATTGGCTCTGGCTGTCCTAAGTGCCATCGTATCACTGGATTTAAAAGTCACATCCCGTGTTTTCAATATCTTGCAAACTTTATATGTCATCCATGGTTTTCATTAGCACTCACAACACCGTTTTTAAGGACACAGTTGAGTAGAAAATAGGGTTGTCTTTCTGCCATGGTGTGATCCCTCAAAATGGTTCATGAGATTAGAGAAATGAACAGAAGACCTGCTTTTCTGCTTCTCTTCTGTTACTTCTTTTGTCATGGATGGTAGAAAAAGAAGTGGATAGAAACAGAAGAATCTTCTGGTCATCTCTGCAGCAATTGCAGAAAAGTCAATTCCCCTTTTCCTTCCTCCTGTAAAATGACCCAGCCTACTTTCTGGATTAGGCATTGCAACATTTAATCCAAATATATGAGTGCATTTATACTACATCTCCATTAGTCTTTCAGAAGGTTCATGGATAAATGTTAAAAAGTGCCCTCACCCAGTCCTGTGGATCAAATATTTTCTGCCTACGGTGATGGGTTGTGCATGCAAATTTAGTGTGATTGGTGGTACCTAAAGAGCTATTTTCTCCCCAGATACTTCCCTTCTCTGTTCTCTGGTCCCATCAGATACCTCCATTGAAAAGGAAAAAGTATGGGAAGTGACACTTTGATACAACATAGGATTTCAGATTCTTCCATTGCCAAAAGTTGAAGTTCCCTACAGCAGCTACAGGTTGCCGAAAGAAGATTCCCTGCTCCATAAAAGAGTTTAAAAGGCAAGGTTTGTATTGGCAGCAGATGAAAAACATGATTTTAATCAGCCTTTCCAGCAGGTCAGTAATAAGTGGAAGATAATTATCATCCATTTATGTCTTCCTTAATGGGTTAATAAAGAATCTCCCTGCCATGCTTAGTGAGTGATGCAGAAGAGCTTCTTGCTCAAGAAACACAGTGTGACTCTGAATTTAAAAAAGTAATGTGCACACTAGAATTAGAAGAGGTATAATTAATGTTTAATAAGTTTGGGATATTATTTTTTAATCTGTTGGCTTTTCAACTGATAATCTTGCCTAAAAATATTTAGCTCAACTCCAGTAATACCTTTGCCGCAAAATAGGCATATTCATCAATTGTGGCCTGCTTAATTGAAGTTGGAAGGGACCTCATAGGTCATCTAATCCAAACCACCACCCCCTACAAGCAGGAGACTCTACACCATTTCTGACAGATGGCAGTCCAGGCTCTTCTTGAAGGCTTCCAGTGATGAAGCTCCCACAACTTCTGAAGGCAAGCTGTTCCATTGGTTGATTGTTCTCACAGGCAGAAAATTTCTCCTTATTTCCAGGTTGAATCTCTCCTTGATCAGTTTCCATCCATTATTCCTTGTCTGGCCTTCAGGTGCTTTGAATAATAGCTTGACTTCCTTCTCTGTGTAGCAGCTCCTCAAATATTGGAACACTGCTATCATGTTTGATTCAGAAGGAACTTTCATAGGGCTGAAACGCTGTATCATTAACTATCCCAAACAAGGTGAGTTTGTTAGATCTTTAATTGATCTGGTTATATGTGTGCCATGAGCACAATCTCTATTTATACTTTCAAATTGTCAAAATTCCCTCTGTTTGTAACTTTACTCAAACTATGTGCTTTTTCTCAAAGGTATATATATACAGAAAGACCCACTCATAGAAAAAAAAGTGATTGTTGTTTTCCTGAAGAAAAAAGAGCAGGAGAATCCATGAATTAGTGAGTTAATTCCACAAAGAAAAAATATTTTAGACATTCCATGGTCAGGGCAAAAAAAAAAAGCATTAAAATTTGGAAAGGAACTTTTTTTAATCCAGCTTCATTTCATGAGCATTTATGCACAGGAGACAAACAACTGAAGGCTGATTTGCAGAAGAGCCATCTGTCTCTTTCAAATAAGCTTAATTTAACTCCAAACAGACAAAGGAAGCTGTTCAAAAATTCAGACCATCCAAAAATAAGGAAAGGGAGGTTTTAGATTTGAGCTGGTTAGCTTTCAACAATCAGGTAGCACAGGGATGTCAAATGCACGTTGTCATCAGAGGTGGAATTCAAAGAGGTTTCAGAGAACCAGTAGCGATAATTTTGACTGGTTTGGAGAACCGGCAAATACCACCTCTAATTGGCTGACACAGGCAAATACCACCTCTGATTGGCTGACAACATAGCCACACCCACTAAGGCATGCCCACTAAGCCACACCCACTAAGGCATGCCCACAGAACCAGTAGTAAAAAAATTTGAATCCCACCACTGGTTGTCATGGTGGTGCCACATGACATATTGGGACTTTCCCCTCCTTCTCTATAGTAGGCGTAAGCATGGCCAGCATGTGATACATCCAGCCTATGGGCTGTGAGTTTGACACCCCTAACTAGTAGAACTTTCTTCTATCAGGAGGGAAACTGTTGAGACATTTGTTTTTGCATCATTTAATATGCAGCTTATCAGAACTATATACAAGTCTTGTTGCTTTTTACTTAGTTCTGTTAATATAGGTTTCAGAGAACCAGTAGCAATAGGATAGTGTTGCACAGAATTATTAAAACAGCGGAGAGTATTACTGGTTGTTTACTCCCCACCCTAGAACAAATTTATACCACCAAGTGCCACTGTAAAACATTAGATATATTAAGAGATCCATAGCATCCTGGTCACTGCTTCTTCGAGCTTTTGCCATTGGGATGGAGATATAGAACAATAAAGGCGAGAACAAACCATCTCAAGAACAGCTTTTTCTCTAGAGCAATCTTGCCTTTAAATGGAAACCCTAGACTCTGAAGTCATTTCATTTTATTTGTTATATTGTAGTGTATAGAATTGTTTAATTAGTGTTTTGTAGTTGTTTTAAATTTATGTGAAATGCTTCATCTGAGTTGATATAGCAATCAAGATATTTTGTTGTTCCTGCAAGGGGACAATGGCAATACAGATTCTATTCTATTCTATTCTATTCTATTCTATTCTATTCTATTCTATTCTATTCTATTCTATTCTATTCTATT
>JANHFR010006305.1:253359-268561 GCA_032468015.1 Mimophis mahfalensis | reverse complement strand
ATGTATGTATGTATGTATGTATGTATGTATTAATTAATTATATTTATATACTGCCCTTTTCCCGAAGGACTCAGGGTGGTTTACAGGGCTTTAAAAGACATTTAGAAAATTTGAAGAGCCTTCTTCAGGTTGAACTTGACTGGTGACCATGGTCTAATCTCTGAACATTTATTTTTCCATTTTGAAACAGCTTTTTTTTAAAAAAAACAAAAACAAAACCATTCCCTCGGTCAAAAAGGATGAGGAAAATACATAAATTAAACAGTAACAAAATCTAAAAGAAAGAGGGGGGAAAGGGAACAAACAGTCTCTCTTTCATAAGCTGCAAATAACTTCAATACACTGAGTAATTGGGGGGTCTTAAAATTTGTTTTCATTACTGGCAGATTAGTTTATTAACAGTACGAAGGACACAACTGACCTATTCTCAAGCAGTCATTTTCCATTTAGTGAGTACAGGTAATTCTCACCTTACCACCATAATTGGAATTGGAATTTTGATCACTAAGTTATAAAACTCATTAAGCAATTCATCATGTAACCAGACCTAATTTTAAGACCACTTTTATCATGACCATTAAATGAATTACAATGGTTGTTAAGTAAAGAATGTCATTAAGTGAAACTAGTTTAATTGATTTTGCTTATCAGAAGCTGGTTGGGAAGGTTGCAAATGACAATAATGCAATGGTTGGGACTTCGAGGATGGCTTGTAAATCATTTTTTCTAAGGCCATTGTAACTTTGTTATTAAAGGAAAGGCTATCAATCAAAGACTACTTGCTTGTTGTTAAAAAGAAAACATGGATCTCTGCAACCTTCTGTAATTCCTTAATCTTAACCCTGATTTTTATCAGAGTATCTTGTTTAAATACTAATTGGCTCTGACCCTGTTTAGCTTTTTGAAATCAGTCTCCATTTTAGTCAATTGTTTGGAGTAGGGTTTTTCCCTTTAGGATTAATGTGAGCTACACACTTGCTTATATCCTATTCTTTCTTTTTAAATGTTCTGCCTTTTCAGAACCTTCTTGGTTTTTTTTTCAGGGTTAAATTGGATCACATGAGACATGTTTCATTTATGTTTATTAAAAAGGAAGTAAGGTTTTACACCATGCCATGCCTTGACTTGTCAGCCTTTTCCCCTAAAGCTGTTTATGCTGAAGGAAAGCTGTATCAATAGCTACTTTTTTCCCCTGACACAATACCAGCTTTGAGAAGGAAGTTTTCAAAAGGAGCCTGGCACAAAGAAAAAAGTGTTAATCTTCTTCCTACATACTGTAATCGAATCTTTTATTTCCATAACTGCTACTTTTTTACAAGCAATAACACATTTCATAATGATGTAATCCCTTCTCAATATCTTGTTTTGGAATACATTGGAGGGGCATGCTGTGGTTAGCAAGGGTGTCTAGATAGTCCTCAATTTACAACCACAATTGAGCCCAACATTTACATTGCTAAGTGAGAAATTTCTTAAATGAGTTTTGCCCCATTTTATGACTTTTCTTGCCACAGTTGTTAAATGAATCACTGCAGTTATTAGTAACACAGTTGTTAAGTGAATCTGGCTTCCCCATTGACTGTTTGTCAAAAGGTCACAAAAAGTGATCATCTGACCCCAGGACACTGCAACAGTCATAAATATAAACCCATTAGCAAGCATCTGAATGTAAATCACATGACCATGGGAATACTGCGATGGTCATAAGTGTGAAAACGGTCATAAGTCACTTTTTCCAGTGCCATTATAACTTTGAATAATCACTAAGTGAACTGTTGTAAGTTGAGGACTACCTGTATATAGAAAAAGGGTCTGAAGCCAGGATAACAGCATGTCTTAAAATTTTGGCTATACTGTATGGTGTCAGCGTTCCAAAGAAACTTCCCCATATCCATTCAGCACTCAGAAACAAAGTTCATCGGAGTAAGAATTTATTTGGAGAAGCCATGTTGGCACATCTTGAAAACCCAAATCTGAATGCTCCGGGTTTTCCCTTCATAGCTGAAAATCCAAAACCCATCCCCTGCACTCATCAGTCCATCACATAGTCCAATCACCGGTTGTCCCAGCTGGAGACATTCCTTCAGCCACTCATATCCCAACTGCAGGATGGCACAGCCTTGGCTCAGAAGAAGAATGTTGTGTATAAACTTTCACCTCTCTCTAAAATCCTCCCTCCTAATTTCCCAGCCACTAAAATGTGGCAGCATGGAAGCTTCTAAGAAAAATGGCTTCTAAAGCTGACATATAGTGTGATTTGGTTTGGATTTGTATTAATGTACGGTGTTCCTTTAATATATTTTCTACAGTTCTTATTACTGCATTTCTCTACATTATTCCAGAGAACATGGATGTTGGACATGAAAAAGTGAGCTTGTGTAAAGTAATTTGCTTATTGGAAGCAAAATTGTCAATCACCAAGCTGCATTTCCTTTTTGTTGTTGGACTTTATTCTTTGCCTCATTTTTTCTCAGAGAGGCCTTACATTGTGTGAGGTCCATATGCCTATCAGCTTGGACATACAAACAGATTATAGGCTAATGCTTTTAACAATCAGCCTCTTCAGTTTGGGATGATTACAGAAAATGCTTGCCAAATTTAATGAGTGGCTGAAACAGAATGAAGTGGTTATTTTCTTTCAGATTATCATAAGGAGAAATAGCATATTTTAAAATTCAATTTATTGGACAAGCACTAACTGAGATTTGCCAGTTTGGTTATTTTAGCACAATAGTATAGTTAATAGAAATAGAAGGAAAACGATGCAAAAGAATAGCTATGAAATACATGAATGTACAGTTTGATGACAAATAATATATCTTAACCCAAAATATGAGATACGAAGAATAAGCGAACAGAACAAAGCTTAACAAAATGTATGAAATAAACTGTGCTCAATAAATTAGCCACTTATTGATCAGTAGTAATGTTGATATTAACTCTGTTTTACTGATTTTGTTAGTTTATATTTTATTTATTCATATTTCTTTACAGATCATGTCCCACATGAAATTTATTGTTTGTTTGTTTTTCTCTTTTCAGGAAATGGGTCTTGCAAGTTAATGAATCTGGATAAGACGCATCAATGTGGAAGCATCGGCTTCATACGTTTTAGGAACAGATCTCTGGCACACTCGAGAATAAACAAAATCCCTACCAGAATTGCTGCATTTCATAATGAAGAAAATTAGTCTCAAGACCATTCGTAAATCTTTTAACTTAAATAAAAGCAAAGATGACAGTGACTTTGTTGTAGTTTCACAGCCATCGTTAAATGATTTTGGAAAAGATGACTCCTTGTTTGCTAGCTGTTATGGTAAAGATTTGGCTAGCTGTGACATCAACAGTGAAGATGAGAAAGGTGGCAAAAACAGATCAAAGAGCGAAAGCTTAATGGGTACATTAAAAAGACGGCTTTCAGCAAAACAGAAGCAAAAAGGTGGAAAGGGCAGCACGCCATCCGTGAGTTCTGCTGATGAAGATACTTTTTCCTCTTCTTCTGCGCCAATAACTTTCAAAGATGTAAGAGCTCAACGACCTCTTCGGTCCACATCCCTCCGAAACCACCACTATAGTCCAACACCATGGCCCCTTCGGCCGACAAACTCAGAAGAAACGTGTATAAAAATGGAGGTGAAAGTAAAGGCCTTGGTCCACTCTTCAAACCCAAGCCCTGCACTGAATGGTGTACGCAAAGATTTCCATGACCTGCAGCCAGACAGCAGGTTCCATGAACAAAACAGTGCATTCAAAAGTACAGAATCTCAGAATGGAGATTTGCATCTTCATATTGATGAACACGTGCCTGTAGTTATTGGACTTATGCCTCAGGACTACATTCAGTACACTGTGCCTTTAGATGAGGGAATGTATCCTTTGGAAGGATCACGTAGTTACTGTCTGGATAGTTCCTCACCCATGGAAGTTTCAACTGTTTCTTCTCAAATGGGTAGTAGTACATTTCATGAAGAAGAGGTTTCAGTGAATGAAGACGTAGTAGTTGCTCCGGATATCTTTGTGGACCAAGCAGTAAACGGTTTATTGATTGGTACAACAGGAATCATGTTGCAAAGTCCCAGAGTTAATGATGTTCCCCCACTCTCACCATTGCTACCTCCAATGCAGAATAATCAAATCCAAAGGAACTTTAACAGCCTGAATGGCACAGATGTCCATGTGGCTGAAAGTATGCGCTGCCATTTGAATTTTGATCCTAACTCTGCACCAGGAGTTGCAAGAGTCTATGATTCTGTACAAAATAGTGGCCCGATGGTTGTAACAAGTCTCACGGAAGAACTTAAAAAACTGGCAAAACAAGGATGGTACTGGGGTCCAATTACACGGTGGGAAGCAGAGGGGAAATTAGCTAATGTTCCTGACGGTTCATTTCTTGTGCGAGACAGCTCTGACGACCGTTACCTTTTGAGTCTGAGTTTCCGTTCTCATGGTAAAACACTTCATACTAGAATTGAGCATTCAAATGGTAGGTTTAGCTTTTATGAACAACCCGATGTGGAAGGACATACTTCTATAGTGGATCTAATTGAACACTCGATTAGGGACTCTGAAAATGGTGCATTTTGCTATTCGAGATCTCGATTACCTGGATCTACAACTTATCCAGTGAGACTGACCAATCCAGTATCTCGTTTCATGCAAGTGCGTTCCTTGCAGTACCTGTGTCGCTTTGTTATACGTCAGTATACCAGAATAGATCTGATTCAGAAACTGCCTTTGCCAAACAAAATGAAGGATTATTTACAAGAAAAGCACTACTGAAGGCTTATGGGAAACTTGCAGCTTGCACTTTGGGAATAACAACAACAAAAATAAATAAAAGTGGTTGATACACAGTTTACAAACTTTATTTACAAATTCTTACTACGTTTTTTTTTGCTGCCATAATTTCATTTCTGTGCATAAAGAAGAGTAATGCATTTTGAATTTAATGGCTATTTGGGGGTTTTCTTTTTTAAAATGATGGTCTCAAAGGATTTTTTAGAAGAGTAAAATAACTATGTCATTCAGTGTGCAAAATAATCACAATGTGAATGATAAATATTGTCCTTAAACTCCCCATCTCCTTTGCTGCTAATCCACTGTGATTTTTATGCATTTGAAGCACATTTCATGTGTTTTCAACCATAAGTAAAAAAGTTGAAACTTGATGGGATATATTTTGTTGTTTTCAAATAGTCTGAGGGGTTTTTTGGGGGGGGGGGGGGTGTTTAATTTTTTAAAAAAAATTTGGGATAAATATACTGGTGTACCGAACTTGGATACATGATTAAAACGATTCCCTAATATCTAATTAAAAACATATAATAACTGTGGGTTGGAGGGAATATGTGATCCAATACAGTTATGCATCATGCATTTTGAAAGCTTCCTTTCTCCTAAGCAGTTCCATTATTGCAGATGTTGCTTTGTTTCTTTTGTTCATTCTTAAGCATCTTTAAATTTGAAAATAGCCTTTGAAAAATATCTGTAAAATGAATACTGGAAGTCATTAATCATATTCAAACAAAAGTTAAATATACTTAAAACACTTAAAAATATTTGAAGGGATTATAGAAATCTGATTAAATAAAACTATTCAGGTAATTTCAGAATGGTGAGATTGGTCTCAACTGAATTTTTTTTTAACATTTAAAAATACACGTAGTCCTCAACTTACAACTATTTGTTAAGCTGCTGTTTGAAGTTATGACCCTGAAAATCCTGATTTACAACTGGTCCTTGGAAGTTAGGACCAGCATAGCACCCCCATGATCACATGATCAAAATTTGGTTGCTTGGCATGTATTTACGACAGTTGGAGAATTCTGAGGTCATGTGAATGCCCTTTGTGACCCACCCAGCTAGCTTTTGACAAGCAAAGTCATGGGGTAAGCCAGATTCAGTTAATGACCACGTGGTTCAGTTAACTGCAGTAATTGTTTTAATAACCATTGCAAAAAAGTTAATGACATTGGGCGGACCCACAACCTTGCTTCGTAACAGAAATTCTGTTTCCAGATTTGGTTGTAAGTCAAGGACTACCTGTATCCTGTAATTACTACAACAATTGGACCTTAAATAGCTCAACAGGAATTTAAATTCCATTAATTTTCTTGGATGAGGTAACCACATGTATAATCTTTTCCCATGGAAAATGATAAGATTAAGAAGTACTTAACGTTGATAGAATACAGCCTTAGTTTTAAATGTGCTTTCCTTGATTGTTCAGCATTAATTTGCCATGATTATAATTTAGTTTAATTGGCGAGTGAAGAGAACCTAAATTAACTCCCGAATATTATTCTTTAAATAAAAATGCACGTTTTAAAATTGAAGACAGTGACAGCAAAATAGACACCATAGGAAATACTCAAGTGCATTGCCACTTTCATTTCTACAAATTCTTAATTTGAAAAAAAGGAAAATCCATACAATTTTCGATACTTGTAATGGGATAATCTGCCAGGAACAACTGGATTTCCACAGCCTCAGCATATTGTTTTATCTCACTTCAGTGGGGTCTGCATAGGAGAAATTTCCAGTAAATTGGAAGGCCTCGAAATGAGGCTGTTTTACAGCCTGGACCCAGTCTTGATAAATGCCTTCAGCTCTTTTGGTGGAAAATTGGGGAAAGTTTATGTTAATTGGTCCCACTGCCTTCAGTAGGCTTTAAGTCTGATGGTGTTTTGTGTAAGTTTTTGTAGGGAAAAAAAAATGCCAATAGGTTTATAAAGAAATTACAGTGTGTTTAAAAATATTTGTGGTCAAAAGACTATTGTTCCATGATGAACATTATACTGTGGAAGCAAAGTATTTTTATGTTTATAAGAGTTTCTGTGAACCAAAATCTTAACAAGTAGGAAACTGTATTCTGAAATTTCTGAATAAATTCATGCAATTTGAGAGTGTGGTTTTAAAGTTACAGAAATTAGTTTGTGCCACTGTGATATGTCTTTCATTTCTTTCATTTTCATTTTTCTCATTTGAATACTGAATATTTTGCTGATTATTAAAACATTTAAAGAGTGATGAAATTTTGAGAAATCTTTATTTTGGGACATTTTACTCTTGCTTCTACCTGTTTTGTGTTTTTTTCTGAATGAATTTATACAATTAATATATGAAGGCGCTGCAGTGGCCTGACATCTTGGGTTGTGTGAGTCAATATGCTAAATTTCTATTTTTTTAAAAAAAACTATTTTTAGATGAAACTGTTTTAAGAGAGTATCAGAGACAAATTATGTCTTTTGCTCTGGGATATAGAGGGGGAAAACAGCTCTCTTAACAAGTTACAGAATAATAGATTTTGAAAAATAAATTATATAAAGAGAGATGTTCTTAAATTCCTGGGCAAATTTTTTCTATATATGTGTGTATCTTGTCTTTGCCATTCTGATATTTATGCAAAATCTTCATTTTTGTCTCTTAATTTTTACTCCCAAGCAAGATTACAAATTTTATATATAAAAGGCACAATGATATATGATGGTACCATGTTTTGCCTAATGAAGAAAATGAATTTTTTTTTCCTACAGTAGGAAAGTACATGTTAGAGTAAAATCCTTGTCTCTAGGATATGTCAAATAAAGGACTGTTTAGTTAGTGGTAGGCAAAGAAAGTTCTCTGGAGTAACTAATGCATATTATGACAAAAAGTTTTTGAAGTCCCTGTGTGTAACGAAGAATGATTTGAGGCACTATGATGGTATTACAATTCCATATTTAGATTTTTAATAGCCCAATCATATTTCCGGCTGTATGGTAGAACACTGAACCTACTGCTGCATTTGTTGCCATCTTTTTACATCTTCAGTTCATTAATATTTAAAATACGTTCTTGTATTGCCTGCCTAGTCATATCTCTCACAGAACAAACAAGTTTTTCTCATTATATAGAACTAGGAAAGACACCATATATTAACAAATGGCCATGTGGATGAGAAGGTCCTTCTTTAGTATCCTCCTTAACCTTTCTGTCTGCCCTTCATTTTCCAGAAAGCCAGACTAGAATAACTACAGCCAATGTCATTTACTAGTCCCTCATTCACTGAACAATAACAACAACAACAAAACAACAACAGCAGGAACAAGCCTTGAGCCACCTGCATTTGGCCCAGGAGGTTTGTACATCAGTAGCAGCAGATCTATTTTGTTCTTCCAGGCTGATGAAGAGACAACCTAGCAAAGGCCATAGTACCTTTGTTTTCTGCTTGGCTATGGCAGCAATAGGTTAGGTAGAAGGTTGGGAAACACTTTTGAAGTAAATCCACTTAGGTCTTCTGGGCGGTAGTTCTTAAGGTAGTAAGACAAACAGCTAGTGATAATTGCTTTGAACATCCTGATCTTCATTGTGCCAATTAAGACGTCTGCTCTATCTCTGTGTGGGTCAATAAGTGGTATGTTGCATATTAGATTTTTAAAAGAATGGAAAATTCTGCAATGACTGGTTGAAAATTTCATCAAAAATTTCTTATGAATTGCCTTCTCTTGCTTGTCACTGTAAGAAAGCACGTATCTTTTGCTTTCTGTTAATATGTTGCTTTCTGTTCTACCTATTTCTGTTAGCAAGCTCTCCCTTATTCAGTATGACAATTCAGAACAACTCCTGAAACATGGAAATACCTGTTTACAAAAAGGGCTGCAACAAAATGGTATTTTTCTTTCAAATATTATATCGCTTGAGCAAATGCGTTGCTCATGTTGGAGATCACGCAGGCTGTTAACATGTTTATGTTTAGTAAACTTTAAGAAGACATGTTTATAAGAAAATGGGTACCCTCAAGATAGAAAACCTTAGTTGCCTAACATTTCTTGTAACACAATGAGAAATTTAGATTCTATGAAAGTTTTTATACTATTGGCAGAAGAAACAGGTCCATTCTGACAGTATTGATGTAAACCTAAATTTGATTAATTAAAAAAATACTATAACCTGTATGTTAGCCTAGTTTAAGTTAATAAATGCTATTAGAAAACATTAGTAACATAATTTTTTTAAAAAAGGTTACAGTAGATTAGCAGAAAAATAGCAAAAAATTACTGTGTTACAAAGTTAATCATAAAGAGATGACAATAACAAAAGTTGCTTTTACAAATTCTCTGTATTCAACCAATAAAAAAGTTATGAGAGCTACAGTAAAAAAAAAAATTGAGTCTAAAGTAATCCATTTTTGTAGATTGTGAGAGAAATAAATGGCCAAGTCATCTTACATGCACCCTTAGGTAGAAGAATTCAGATTGATTTCAAAAATAAGAAAATATTTCTTTAAAAATTAGCCAAATCTTTTAATAGATTAAATTGTTAGAAGCCACAGATATTTTCAGTGTTGCTGAGATGCATCTGTGTTATCTAGTTGTTATCTTTAATAAGTTAGAAAATAATTTTGAATTCAGATTTTTCAGAAATAGCATATACAAGGCAATAGAGATGAAAAACCTTTATTTATGAGGGAGAGAGAGTGTGTGTGTGTGTGCTATATATACTTGTCTGAGAGACAGAAATTCTGGCACATTGGTTCATGGACAAGCATCAAGTTTCTGTTTCTTTATATACATATATATATTAGCCAATGATTTCTATTTGGTCTATAAACAGTGCCATAGTCTCAAATGTTACTTGTTTCAGCACTTCCCCAAACCACAAAAGGGATACTTCTTATTGTCTATTCATGACGCAAACACACATACTTAATCCATAAAGTTTTCACACCAAGTGTAAGACTGCTTTTACATGCAGCTCATGCCTTCTCTGATTATCAGCACTGGACATAGTGTCTTACAGGAATTCACTGAACAGAGCCAAAACAATGGTTTTCATATTTCAAGGATCTTGTAACACAGCTTGTAAAGAATATCATGATAAACTTCAAAGGATGTTTCACCTAAATCCAGGTCTTTGATGTGCGGATTTTTTTTTCCAATGGAAAATCTTACGTATTGTAGAATTGGAATTAAAAGTGAAGATCTCAATATATTCCATAACATCTGTAACTGCAAAAATAGTACTTGCCTTTTATGAAGCATTTTTTTTTAAAGATTGGATTGCTTGAGAGAAAGGGAATGCAGTTTCCAGCTGCTATTATCAGTAAATTTGTTATCAGATTATTTACTACTACCCCTAAATTTACTTCTTAGATCCTTGGGTAGAAAGGACGTTTGATAGAGCTGGAGCTTCAGATAATATTTAGAAATATTTTTCCATGTAAGTTTTGAATAATGATCACATATTCTAATTTTACCCAGGTGATCTTCTGGAAAAAGGGATTAAAATGCAGCTTTACTTATCTGCGCCCCCTGGTCAGTGTTTAGTTCTGGAGATAAAATCTTGTAAACCCAAGAATGGGATTTTTTTTTAAAAAAGGCCCAGGTATCTTTATTGTTCATCAAGGTGCTTATCTCCTTACGAAGCCTAATCGGTGAATTTTGCAAAACATGCTGTTTTTCAGAGAAATGCATTTCTTAATATGTAAATTTTGGAATTGTTAAATAAAACCAAAATACCAGCAATATACTGACTGTGAATTCCAGTAAGGAATAGACTTCTGCCACATAACTGAAATTTTTAATAAGCTAAAAGGTTACTACATCAGCAATCATTAGTATCGTAAACTTTAAACGTTATAAAATGTGAATCAAACATTTGTTGACAAAAGTTGGGATAGTTCCTAAAGAAAAATACTGTAAAGTTTGAAACATTTCGAAATGATCCAAACTCTATGCCAATAATGGGGTGGGAGGGGGAATTCTTATCATATTTTATATTACTGTGTATTGGGGGTAAAATTTTATAGTGGTGGAGTGCCATGAAAATAATACTTAAAATCCAGATTGCTGTAGTTTACATTTTTCTGTATGTTTCAATAATGTGTGCACTGTTTGTATTAAGCACACAACAGAATGAATTATCCAAAGTCCATTGATTTTAAATGTGTTTTGGTTTGTTTAAAAGATTATAGTAATTTCTTGCACATTTTTTGAAAAAATTGTATAAGAATTTATGTATCTGCTTCTAGATACAGTGTGTAAATAAAAAAAAAACATTCACAAAAATCTTTGGTGGATATTTTAATGAAATGTCAAAGATTGCCTAGGCCCCTCCTCTCCCTCCCATAAATGGCAAAAAAAAAAAAATGTTCTCCTTCACAATGGATTTATTTAATGAGTTTTAACCTCTATGCAGGTTCTTAGTATCCTAGGAAAATTAGATGGCATTAAAATTATGTCAAAAATAAAGCCATTTCACAAAGCCCCAGAAGAAAAGTGTGGAGATTCTGCAGTGTGTGAGCCAAATTCAATTTGTTAGGGCCTTGCTCTTAGCTGGTTTTATTTTACTCAGGTTTATAATTCTGAGATCGGTAAAATGAAGACCCAGATTGTTGGGGTCAATATGCCGACTTTGTAATCACTTAGACAGGGTTGTAAAGCACCGTGAAGTGGTATGTAAGTCTAAGGGCTCTTGCTATTGAGAGTTATATCAAAATTCAAAAATTGCCTTGTTGTCTTGTTATGCTAGCTTTTGACTTAGCAACCATTTTAAGCTCCTCCTCTTGGAAAAGAAAAAGGCTGAACAAGCTACTATCATACACACTTGCTCCTTGTTTAAGGATAAATTGGGGAAGGTCTGAACAAAACCAGTTCATTGGAAAATTTCTGTTCTCAAACAGAATTTGAAGATAAAAACTTTGCTAAGTAAATTCCAACAAAATTGAAAAAGCACTGAAAGCATTAAACAAGGTTAGAGAGGACAAAAAAAGGAATCCAGAAAGGAATCCAAATGCAACTGAGAAACCGTGCCAACATAGCAGTGTACAAACTTTAGTATGCATTTATTACAAACAAACAAACAAAATACTGGATTTTGAGCTTTTGAGTTTTACTTTACTGACATCTAGAGGTTGTATCCACATTTTGGAAACAAACCTTCATATTCCTGCTTCAGAGTTAAATAACAAAGCAAGATAAAGTCGGGAAGCTGCCCAGTTCTATGGGAATGGATGCAGTTCAGTATGGAGCAACTCCAATTTGTCTTAAGTGCTTTTTGAGGATGGTTTCCCCTGTTCATATCCCCAGTTGATACCAAAAGTGCAGAAGAAAATTATTTGAGTGAAAATAGCCAATCATGACTACTTTGTCCCACTTATTCCTTCTTTTTGAATAAATCAAGATTCTGCTTAATGCTGAACCTGTAAATTCCTTTTTAAACCAAATATAAAGTATATTTTAGGGGGGATATGGCATGTGATTCCTGGCTATATGATTCCTATAAAAATTGTAATCCCAACTTGGATTCCAAAAGCATCATGCTAGAAAACAATGGATAAACCTTTTTGCCTGTGAGCAGTGACAACTCCCAAAACTGCTATGACTTGAATTAATGAAAAGGGAAAAGCCTTATGCTCTGCATTAAATATAATCTTAGCTTTATCCCCACTAATTTCCCCCCTCCCAGTATTTTACTGCTTTCAACTTTTCTTCTTTGTACTCAAAAGAAGATGATAAAAAATGAAAATGCTTGTACACGCTAAACTTGCACTCATGTCTCATCTCAAAATGGATGCTGAAGCTTTTTTTTTTTTACTCAAAAAAACCTCAATCAGAATTGATCTACCCTATCACTCAAGCAGAAAAATAACATGAAGGCTTGTTTTGAGTTCAACATCTGACATAAAGAGGAAATAGTAAGGTTCGCTCCCATAGGGAGGGCCTCCTCCGGGTGCCGCCGGTAGGGGAGTGCCGGGGGCAGCACCTAGAGGGAGGGCGTTTTCTGTGGGGGCGCCTGCCCAGTGGAATTTGCTGCCGGTCGAATTACGGATGGCACCGGACCTCCAGACCTTATGCAGGGAGCTGAAAACGCTTTTATTTGCATCAGCTGGCCTGGATTGAGGGGATTTTATTAGGGTTTTAACTGTTTCTTAGGGCGTGTGTTAATTTAATCTTATTTAAATTTTTGTATCTCATGTTTTTAATGCCCTGTAAACTGCCCTGAGTCCTTAGGGAGAAGGGCAGTATAAAAATGTAAATAAACAAACAAACAAACAAACAAACAAACCTATCTTCAGCCCTTTTTGTAGCTCCTGAAGCACCCCAGTCAGCTGATGCATAGATCCAGAAAGATTCGAAATTGCAATTCTCAGCTCATTTGGAGAAGCGGGGAGAACAAGGCGCATAGGAGGCCTCCAAGAGGCAAAATATTCTCATTCCTGTTTTTAATGTCTGCTCACCACCTCCCAATCAAGAGAAAAAGAACCCCAGAGCTTCAGCCCTGCCCTTCCAAATTCAGGTCTTCTTTGACTCATCACACACTTGGAGATTATTTTGCAGCTCTGTCCCAGGAGAAACAGCATGTTCATAGCCTCAAATGTAGCCTTCAAACATGTTTGTGGCAGTGTCAAGTCTCCTCTATTTAGTCCTTTGGCGTCAATACATTTTTCCGATGAGGTGATGTTCGTTGAAAATGCCAATAACCCACGAAAGACCTGAAGACTTCAGTTGCAGTCAAATATAACGTTTGAATCATGAATTCAATAGAGCAACTATTTACATCCAAAGTAATTTGTATTAATCATCTTTGTGAGTAGATTTATTTAATCTCAGAGGTTAAATATCTAATTCTTCTCAGAGTGAAGAAATGCTCAGTAGTTCCTCAGAACTAAGTTTGTAAAGATGCTTATGCTCTCCTCAGATTATACATCCAGAATATGACAAGTACTATCCCAACTGTCAAAAGTGGAAGGGGCTTTTATAGGCAGTGGATATTCATTCCCTCCTATGATTGGTGGAGTGGGTAAAATATGACACACCCTCTTACGTCATCACAGGCTTAGGCCTGCACTCATCATAAATTTATTGTGAAATTTGCAGAATCAATATATAAATGGGCATTGAAATGATGAAGTGTGAATGTGTATTGTCAAAGGAAAATTGCTTTTTCAGCCATCCAAGCAATTATGATAATTTTTCAGTAAACTCTGGAACATTCCTGCACAAGTTGAAAAACTGATATTATTTTCAAGACACTGACCATAAATTAGGTATTGGAATCTGGGCAATTTTTCAAACCTCAGCAACTGCTTGCACAGATACTGCTTGACTTACAACAATTTATGTAGTTACCACAAGTCTGAAAAAAGTGACATGACCATTTTTGACACTTATGACTATGGTAGCATCCCCAAAGTCATGTAATCAAAATTCAAGTGCTTGGCCAGTGACTCATATTTATGATGGTTGTAGTGTCCTGGGATCGTGTGAAAATTTGTGATCTTGGCTAAAGTGTGGGAACTACAGATCCCAGAATCCTCAGCCAGGCTTTCATTGCAACATATTTGGATTGCAGTGTTTGAGAGAGGCTACTTTATACTCACTCCAAAGTGTTTTTGGCCTACTTCTAAGACAGACAGAGTTCTTCTAACTATGTTTTACAAACATCCATAAAACACATGATCTTTCAAAAGAAATCTTTTATCTTTAAGTTCAAAGGTAAAGGACAAGGTCATTATTACTCCCAGTTGAGATATACAAAAAATATTAACATCTATCAAGTTATATAATATGGATTCATTTGAAAATTAAGCTTATGAATCTAACAACAACTTTTCATCTCAAAATCCTGGGATTCTAAATTCAATTTCTGGGCCCCAAACTTTCCAACTCACGGGAAATATTTTTTTAAAAAAAAATCTGAAATGAATTTATAATTCCTGTACATGTTTAAGAACAAGATGAAAGATAAGAAGCTGAGCAGGCACAAATAATCTCTTCTCACAAATTGAGAAAGGGTAGAACACCCAAAGCAACCTGTATTTTTTTTTCTGTTCTTGTGGAACTGCTGTGGTATGCAGTGAGGTGATGCCAAAACTGAATCAGCACAAAAGCCTTCAAACAGTCAGAGTGATTAGGGTCCAACATTATGCAGGCTGAACTATAGGATAGCATATGAGGGAAAAAGGAAAGCCGTTTCATTACCTTTTTAAAATACTTGTTAATTCAAGAATTGGTATGAACACACTTATTTGACCTGTGACATCTTAACAGCAGTCAGTTGGAAAAAAGGGAGGTGTATATATTAAAAGGAGGGGATGCAGTGGCTCAGTGGCTAAGACGCTGAGCTTGTTGATCAGAAAGGTCGGCAGTTCAATGGTTCGAATCCTGAGTGCTGCATAACGGAGTGAGCTCCCGTTACTTGTCCCAGCTTCTGCCAACCT